>JAEQBH010008284.1:0-135724 GCA_016808115.1 Tetrastigma voinierianum | reverse complement strand
CTCATAATAGGCAAATTTAGATCATGGTTCTCACTTTAAAGTGCGGTGTGTGTGTGTGTGTGGTCTTCCTCTATCCAAACAATTGCAATTAGATGAGTTTACGAGAATCTCCAGATAAGTACGTGGATCTCCTAAGATAATTTATTTAGGTTCCATGCTTGTTAGACACACCCCCACTCCCTACCAATGCATGATGCAGTTTACTCCACCTACACGTAGTCCCCTTCACCCATTACCTCCTAACGACTAGAATCCCCGTCAACATATCGCTGGGCTAAACCTCCTATAAAAAAATTTTCTTTTATTTATAACTTAGGATTTGGTAAAATCTTAGCAAATGAAAAACTTCTAAGAACATGACTACGCACATAGTCTAAATCCAAATCCTGTATACATCCAATTTACACTATATCCAAAATACTAAGAAATCAAAGATACCAACACATTCTCACAAAACTACTCTATGTACATACATATGTTCCTTTATACAATTTCAAAGTCTATTCCTTACATAATGTTCTTAATTTACAGCACTTGTACAATGTCAAGACAACTCCTATTTGGCAGGTTCAAATGGCCTTATGCATCTCGTATTCGAAAATAGTTTTTAAAATACAAAATAATGAGCTAAACGAGCTCGCTGAGTGTATGCTTTTATAAACGGTTTTTCTTTTCCTGAAAACATTTCAAACATGTAAAACTCTCTTTTTACAAATATTTTCCGTGCTTTGCTTTGCTTGCTTTCTTTAAAAGTTTCTAAAACTTTTCTTGCTTGCTTGCTTTTGTACTTGTTGCTTTTGTTTCTCGCTTTTTCTTTAAAAGCTTGTAAAAGTCTTATTTCTGCTTGCTTAGAAGTCTATTAAACTTCTCATAATTTTCTTGCTTGCTTGTTCTATCTTGTTTGAAAAGTTTTTAAAAAAAAACCTTTCACAAACTCATCGCTTTTAAAAAGTTTCTCAAACTTTTCTTTATAAAAAATGGAGCTGAGCTCAACCACATGCTTTGAAAATAAAAACCCACCGAGCTTGGCTCAACCGATCGCTTTGAAATCTAAACCGGAGCCCGCCTCAACCGCTTGTTTTTAAAACTCTCCTGAAGCTCTGCGATCGGGAACCAATGGTTGATTTTTCAAAACAAAGATATCATGCTATAAAACATCAACCAATGGAGACCTATTTTTGCTCATCATACCCTAGTGAACACGGGAACCTGTGCTCAACCGTGCCGGTGGAAGGACTCTGGTCCACGCCACCTTTCATTTTCCCGGCAGAATATGGCAATCGACCGTGTCGCCATCACCATACTTAGTTAGAGCTCATAACCTTATATACCCCCAGACGCGCCACTCGGCCTCTCGAACAGATAATGTATGTCCCAGCCTGGCCGACCAAAAAGAAAACTACACGACGTATTTAAATCCTAACACCACCATGCACGTATTCCGAATACCTCCTCGACCGGCTTGCTTGCTTAAAACTAGGAAGGCCTTGTTTTCTCAAACTTTCTTTTGCTTCGCTTGCTTGCTTGTTTCTTTGTAAAATGGTTTTACACTTTGAAACCATTTGCTTGTTGCTATTTGAAAATGGTTTAATTATTCAAAACCATTTGCTTAGTTGCTTGTTTCTGCTTCAAAAAATGGCTTAACTTTTTCAAAACCATTTACTTGCTATTTAATTATGGCTCTTACACCAAACCAACTCTTTCTTTTCAAAATGGTTTAACTCAAAACCATTTGCTTGCTTTCCAATTCATTGCTTGCTTCTTGAAAATGGTTTGCATTCAAACCATGAAATACCAGTGTAAACAATTTATACACACACACAATACATATCAGTATTTGGAAAATGAGTTTAGAACACTCACCTATTTCCTTGCTTAACTTCTGTGGAGCACGCCTCCACACTTATCCCGACTTTACTTTAACCTTACACCTCAAACGAATACGACTTAATAAATTAATCTCATAACTTAACGTACTTCCTAGACTTAGTCACACTCTTCATACTATTTTAAAGCTAAGGTGCTAAGGGTTCCATTCCAACTGGAATCACCCAATTCGGGAGCAATCAAACCTCGTTATGTCCTAAAACAACCCGACTACTCTATGTCCAAAGCTGATGCAGGAATTTTTTCGCATTACGACCCCACTTTGAGGAATTTTGGGCTACTTAGACTGTGAATTTTGGCGATTCCTAATTCTTAAGTTTTGTTCTCCTTGAAGTCTATTTTACGTAGCCACTTGAATCACTCAAATCGATAAGAAATGAGGAAGTTATGGCCAAATACGAAAAACCTGGCCGAAACAGAAAACCAGAACAAGCAAATTGGCACAAGCCTCGTGCCAGACCGGCAGAACTCGGGCCAAAATCGACCGTAATCAAAGTCAGACCGGCAACTTCAACTTGTACCCCAGAGAAGACAATCGAAATGCCCAGATTTTGTTATTTCTCCCATTTTAATGCCAATTCACTCCATATAACTTCTATAATTCATAATACCTCAAAAACCAACTTGAATTTATCTAAAAACAACTCCACAACATGTGAATTGGTGTTTTGGAACCTCAAAACCCAAAACCTTAGGTGAAAATCCAAGAACACTACCTAAGGTCCACCAATTCTTTTTAAACATCATGTAATTTGATGATTCCAAGTTTCTTTTACATCAATTGGGGTTTTACTCTCATAACCCCAACAAATCAAAGGTTTGTGTGACCTTTACACAAAACCTAGGCCAAAGGAGCAACAATTCTCTTACCAAAGCCCTAAGAATCCAAAAATACACAAGGGCAAACACATCAAACACATACCTTGATCTTGCTCTTTCTCCCTCCTCCTTCTTCCTTTCTCTTCCTCTTCTTACTTTCTTCTCTTCTCAAATGAGCTCCTAACTCTTGAGACCAAAATGTGATTTTGGTTTTATTTTTCCTTTTTGTTATATTTTATCATTTCCTTAATTGCAAATTTGCCCTCATCTTTTAATTTTGTAATTGTGTAACTTCACTCATTTTGTACTATGGCCCATCTCTAATTTGTTTCTAATTTCCATATCCATTTGCTTAATGACCATTGTACCCTTGGTTTAATACCACAAATTCCGGGTTCCATAATTTCTCATTTCATATTTTAGTCTCCAAAAATACCGCAAACGTGACACTCCTAAGGTTTCCACCCCACAAAGGTCATGTAATCGTAGATTCTCTCAGACTCGGTGTTACATGTTGCTTTTATCACTCTCCACTAATGTAGCACACACAACTCTCAAGATCAAGTAGGTCTTTATAAGCTTGTAATGTAAGGCTTGGGTGTGGTAGAAGCCGAGTAGTCATTTAGGCTAAAACTTCTCTACCCAAACATACATATTTTTTTCGCATTGACATCTTACTCCATCCTAATTCTCCACATCAAGACAATGATACTCTCAAGCACCCCCAAAATATGTTTAGGTGCATCATTTCATACTCCTCATATCACCTTTCTAAAAAAATTTTGTATTCTTTCAGCAAACACCAAGAAGCCTTTTTCTTTAAGACAAGGTTATTAGAGTGGTGCAATGTCAAAACCCCTTTTAAGCTTTCTACCAACCCTTAGTGAGTTTTTAAATCAATAGCTCCTAGACCAATTAGCCTTAGTGGGTACTAGGTGTGTCGATGACACCCGTTAGGGATTTATCATTTAAAGGAAGAAAGGCTACGAGGCTAGACTCACTCTTCCTTGACTTTTTATTGTATTTTTGCTTCTTTTACACTTGATATTTTTCTTTTTTCTTTTTTCTTTTTTTTTTCTCCTTCCTTTTTACCAACCTCTTTTGATTTTCAACTTAACTCATTCCAACTTATTTTTCCTATGAAAAAAATAACTCCCCAAACTTGCTCCTCACCACATTTCTCACTGAAACTAAAATCCTCATGTTATGTAAGAGTTTTGGTCTTTACTGAGGGATAGTGATGTATAAGAAGGTTATTGGCTGCAAATCTTGTTCTTATAAACATAATTTTGGCTCTTTGCTCAACATTCGTACTAGAGGAATATGCATATGCATATTAATAGGTTAGCTTGAAAGGGCATAATCTTTCCAAGACGGCCTGGTATCATTTCAATTGTTGTGTTGCCTAGGATTTCACCTCAAGTGATAATAGAACAAGTTCTAGAACTTATGGAGATCAAAATTAGATGGATTATCATAAATCTTCTCTAACCCAAGCAAAAACTGTTTTTCAAGGGTACTTAGTAACCAAGTGTATGGATTTTGAGAAACCAATGATTAAATAGCCTATTAGAGAGATAACTCATTAAGCATCAAGTCCTATTATCTTGAATATTGTCCACATCTCAAGGGGCTCAAATGATGATTCCATTGACATTACAACCACTCCAAACAAACCTGACTGAATCAAAAAACTTACTAACAAAATAAACCAAAAGTAAGATGTAAGTTAGAAAGCATCAAACAAAGTCATTATCCATAAAAGCACCAGAAAATTTCATCCTTAAAGTTATCATGTGCAACATGTGGGGTGTGACATGATAAACCAACCAAAATAAACACCCCCAAACTTAAGGATGAACATTGTCCTAAATGTCTAGCAATGAGTGCATAAAATACCAGTTAAAAGTACACAGAGTTGGGAAAAGTGAACTCCCCTTTGTAGTCTCGGCCACTTTGAATAGGAAGCTTGAGGATTTTTAGACCTTGACATTGGTGTACTACCCCTTTCTACACTCTTTTGCTTCTTTGGAACCATGAAAGTGGCTTTGGCATTTTCTCAAACACTTGGTGTGCACCAACTTCCTTCACCTCAAATGAATGAGTTTTGATTCTTCAAAACCTCCTTCAATACATGCAAATCACTCCAATAATCAATCACCATCCACAGAAGAACTAAAAAACAAACAACAAAGCACAAAAAAATTTCATTGTAACTCTTCTTGATGCTCGAAGATGGATGGAAAATCGAGGTTCAACGAAGGTAAGTTTGTGGTTTGTGATGGGTTTTGAAGTTTGAGATGATGGAGATGGACTAAGTAAGGATGTGATCGAGGATTTGAATGATGAGAGATACTGGAAAGTGGTTGAAGTTGCAAATCGCTGAAGGGAAAGAGTATGGTTGGATAAGAGTGTAAAGTAGAAGAAGAAAAATGGTTTAAGGAGTTTTAAAGCCTCTCGTCTTCAGTGATCGTGGGTGCCGGGTCACATCACACTTGCTGAAGACTGCTCTTCCTCCAACTTGTTATACTCATATATCTTTCATTTTAGCTCAAAATTGGATGTGTAAGGACTCGTTGGAAAGTTCTTTCAATTTAGAATGTGGTCATGGGCTGAGGTGAACCATTTGGAGCCTTAATCAATACAAAAAAATCAGAATTTCCAATGTTGTCCAGTGTGATGATTTCTTGACTCATTAGGTTCTCCTTGCTTTTTCTCTTGCCCATGTCACTTGCTATCCTTTATAAGTCCTTCATGCTTATATATTCTCTCAAAATTCCTCCAATAGCAACCCTTAATGCTTTCATTCATGCTTAAACTCACTTCTTGTCTTCAATTCTTGTCAAGCATGATCACGAACCTTCCAAATTTATATTTCAGGTCAATTTGGTTCATTCCATCTCTAAAACATCAAATTTGCTCAACATCTCGACTCCAAAATTTTCACACTTCAAGCACTATAAGTATATCAACCACTTTCCAACTCCTTGTCTTTGCTCTTGCAAACTTGTCATGACAACATGTTGAGCTTCAAACCTACTTTATTCTGAAAACATTAACAAACAAAAGTTAAACATCAATAAATTTTCATCCCAAAGAAGAAAATGAAGAATAAAGTATCGGTGCAATAGACAAAGGAAAAGAGAAAAGAGTGGATAGAATATTTATTTCTTAGCTCGGGTTGCCTCCCAAGAAGTTGCTCCGTTTTTAGAGTCCATCTAGACTCATTGGAAAAGTATTAGTGCTTCAAATTGACCAATCATCCATCTTGGACAACACTTTCTTTTTATAACCATTCAAATCAAGGATGATTTTTTCCAAATTTTGAAGAGGGGAAAGAAACTCAAAATCCCCTTTAATTATGGCTGGTGGTTCAACCATTTCTTCAAAACAGTCCCCTCTATGTGATGTAGATGTAAACACATTTATGCTTAAGGGGGATCACAAGCCAAACATGTGCCTTTGATTGAAGGTCACAGTAATTTTCTACAGCCACGGCTCTTCTTGCTCACAAAGGTAATGGTAGGTGAAGATTGAACTTTGCTTTCCTCACCACAAGCAAGGTGAGCTCCCTTGTTGATGTCAACTGCGCTTACCAGGAAAGAAGTGGTCTTCTTAGTATATGAGAATTTTGTAGATCCCCTTCAATGCCCCAAGTCACAAAATCCATGGGGAAGGTAAATGTGTCAATCTTCACCAAAATCTCGTCAATAGCCAATACTTGACTTACTTCTTCAAATTTCAGTTTATCTAATAATGACTCTTCATCATCTAAGTTGTTTAGGAGTGCCTTGTTCTCAATTTCCAACTCATTTTCACCTTCTTCCACATATTTTGTGATGGAAAATTTCGCAATATTTGCTCAAAGGAGCATCCATGCATTCACCGGGATTTTTCAAGTATTACTAGGAGAGGTCCCGAAAATTGATCCTGAATGCTTTTGACCTGAGTGTCCACTTCAGCTTCATTTTTTTCAATATAGCACTAGTGTTGACTTGGAATGTATCTAAATCTGGGAATTTCTGCTCATGAAGACTACTCGGTAAAATTCTGCTCCTGAGCAGGAAATAACTCTTCTTTTTTTTGAAATGTGGGGGTTGAACTCCCTTGATAAGGCAATACTCCTTGTTCCATGAGTGAGTCATTTTGAATTCTTTAATTCAAATGATGAATAAGCAAGTCAAGCTTGGCTTCTATGGAGGCAATTCCATCTTCACTTGAATATTCCTCCATGAGTACCTACAAATAAGAAGAAAAACAAAAGAAAATAAAGTACAAAAATACTAATAGTAAAAAAAAAAAAAATTACCTAAGAACAACTCACAACCAAAATAAAATAAAATTGTTTAAATAGCAAAATCAATTCCGTTTCTTTAAATGTCAACTTCCAACGAGAAAGTGAACAAAGACCAATCCCTGGGTGAATGACACCAAAAACTTGTAAAGACCGAATGATATATGAAGATATGGCCAAGGGAGGAATGTGGCAACATTAAAAAAAAAACTGAATTGAAACAAAAGTAAGTATACTCAAACCGAAATGAAAAGTATTACCAACACTCAATCCCTTTTCGCAAGTGCACCCGTCATATGGTAATAAAGTGGACTCTAAAAGTCCCGATATCGCACCCACGAGGATTCGTGCCCCCAATTGGAATTTGATCACCCTGATTACAAGAGCTCTTCACTATTTAGGCGACCAACAAGATGTCGAATAAAATCAATTTAATTGAAATAAAACTGATTTAAAAATTAATCCTAAAACTACAACACACAACTACTTAATTTAAAATGTGTATGAAGAGAGACACTAGGATGAGAATAATTATTTACAAACAAATTTGCATTTCCTTGAAAGCAACATTTATGAGTTGAATGTCGGATTTGTCCAAAGAAAGAATGTAATATACTGATTTCTCCATACACCATACATTTCACTAATTAGATATCCATGTTCCTCTTCGCATTAAATGGGTCTAAATAAATTTACTCAGAAAATCACCTCTTTAAGATTTGATAGTTTTCTTTTCCAATACTTCACAACCATTTCTTAAAGACTAAAGTGAATTTCATTCCTCATGCATGTGATTATGCTCTAATCTAATTGGTATCTCGTCTTTCAAATCTAATAAAATTTTTCATCTCCTTGATTAGATTCTAACACTGATGTTCAAGATCTTTTCATCAGACTAAGGTGAAACCTTTAAACATTAAACTGATACATCATCTAATGAATCCGCACACCATAAGTAAATTAGTGATCTATCAAAGTAATTTTTTTTAGAATTCATTAGTTCCATAATATTAGTCTAACATACCCCCAAGTTACTACTCTTTACTCTTAGGGACCCCATCTCTCGTGGTCAACAGGCCTCCTAAAATCGTGAGCAAAGATACAGCCGTATAAGCTACCATTGCTCGAACCGTTAATTATATGAACAGTACCAATTATATAAATTTAGTATTCAAACCCACAAAATAACTGAGAATTTTCAAATTTGAATGTTCAACAATTAATCCCCAACCCTAGAGGGTGTTTAATGTTCCATTACTGGATTCCAATCATCACCAATCAACAAAAAGTAAGAAAATGAATTTATATACAATGAATCAGCTCTTTTAACTTCAATCTTGGTCTGAACAGTAATGAAATCTGAATCTCTGATGTACAGCACCGAAATCTCTTCGATACAAAGAAAATATGCTCAAAAATTACTCTAAGATCTACTAAAAAAATCAAAAATCTCGCAAAAACCGAAGAAATTAGCGCTTTAGAGAGAAACCCTATGAGAGGTGTGTTCTCCCCTTCCGTTCTTTTACCTAAAAACGAGTAAATATATACTTTAGTGAAATTCGCTTGAAAAATAAAGCAAATATCAATTTTCTACTCTTTTTTTTCATAGTTTTTGGTCACGACACAAACTTGCTTTGGTCGCGATACGCTTCGAACAATTGCTTGCTTTTCTTCTCTCCAACTCGCGCCATAACTTCTTCAGCTTGAATTTAATTTCCATGCTTGAGGTGTTGTTGGAAAGCTCTTTGAATGTAGAGAATACAACCATGATGGAATTTGAACCATTTGATATTCGAGATGCAGTAATAAAAAATTTATTCTCTCCTAGTGGCGAGCCACGACTCGATCGACTCTTTTCGGAATATATGCCGCTTCATTTTCAAATCACTCGCTTCTATCAATAATTCTACAAAACCAAGTTTGTATAAACGCATGCAGCTTACATTTAATACGGATATAAACGCACAAAATAAAGATACGAACGAATCCCAAAACATAAATGAGTTTCGCACCTGTCAGCAGTACAACATGTCTCACAATAGCAAAAGAATATGAGTCTATAGGATAACAAATACACTAGTAAAGATAGTACAAACAACAACAACAAAAGCAGCAAAATAATGAGTCTATATATAATACAACAGTAAAGATAGTACAACAACGATAAAAGCATCAAAAACTGCAGCATGTCTTCACAAAGAAATACACCAAAGAACCAAGGTGTTACAAAGTGAGACTAAAGATAATGAGTTGTAGCATAATTTTTTTTGTTTCTATTATCAATTTCAATGTCATTATCAATCACATGCATCAAGAAACCATTACAAACAATTTCATAGAGTTACATAGCATCAACCAATGTTAAGAATTTTAAAAACATGGTGAAATAGAGCTTGTACTTATTCTTAATTTATGCTAAATCATTAATAATTTTCCATCTAATTTGATGATAACATATGCTTCCATACTATCTTAACCCAAAATGATCATTCCTAGGCCCTAATTTGCAATCTTAGTCTAAAATTTACCAAAAAAAATAGAACACTCCATGTCAAATTATCTAGAATAAACATATTTTGTGAAAATTGCCCACAAAATATTCAAACATCAAAACACAAAATATTTCTATGTACAAAAATGCCTAATTTGTGTAGATTCTAAAATATTCAAACATTAAAACACAACAAGAAACAACAAGTATAACAAGAGAATCAACCAAACACATGTTTAAGATAAACTCAAATCACCCCCTCCTAAGAACAATTCCAAATCGTCAGACCAGATTCTTATTAGTTCATGATGTCTTTAGTTGAGTTACTCTTCTTATAGTGGCAACTCTGAGGATACAAATCTCTCCCACACCTTTGGTACTGCTCTCAGGATAGGAAACTCATAATCAAAAGTTTTTTAGGGGAATTTTCAGGAGTTAGGCTTTTTGTTCAAGGTTAAACTAAAAGGAGAAGTTTGGGAGGATCAGAATACATCCACCTGTGTCAAGTTAGGAAGGATCAACATTGTGCTTCAATTGCAGGTTGAAAGAGGATTTTAAGGGAGAGAGGTTCAAGGAGAAATCAAATTGAGGGGGAGACATCAAGGGTTTTTAGGGCACATCGAAGGAGGATTTAAAGGATTTTTTTTTTAGGGAAATAGAAATGAGGGAGACAAAATACGATCAGTTGTCAATATGGGATTAAAAATCGGATTTTTCTACCGAAATACCGCCGAAAATTGGTTTTCGACCGCATCAAAAAGATTTTCAGAATGTATAATCGAAGTTAGGTGTGCAACAGCGAAAAATTGGTAAAATCGTAGATTTTTCACCGAAAAATCAGAAAATACCAATTTTTCCACCAAAAAATCGCGCGGACGATGAGCACGCCGCCGTGAGGCTGCTGGGCCGAAAAATTCCAAGAATAAATGAAAAAGGCCGAAAATCGCCATTTTTGGCCTTTTCGAAAAAAGCCTCAACTCGAATTTCATATTTTTCTTATTTTTATCTAATCCGCCCAGATTTCGTCCCGCATTTTTAAGAATCCAACAGCTTGATTTTAAATTCAGTTCTTGATCTAACTATCCGCACGATTTCTACTTGATATACGATAATCCAACCCGCAATTTCAACCAAAATCAAAATCCAACTGCTATAACAAATTATCGTAAGATCAACGCCTTTGCACGCTTCAAAGCTTACAATCAATATTATCTGCGAACACTACGCTCCTTTATACGAATATCGTTTCATCAGCATTTACATCTCTGGGCCAAATAATCTGTAATGGAGCCACACGGCCTTCATTTTCGGCTGAACGACTATCACACAGAATTCGATAAATTATAACGAACATCATTTCAATGCCAGATATTCATCTATTTACATTTTTTATACCAACAAAGATTTCCACTTAACAAAATATTTTTATTAATTTTTACATTATCGATATTTTTGTCAAAATATCTACCGATATTTTTCGATATTTCCGTAAAATCAAAGCACTTTAATATATTCGTAATTACCCATACTATATTCGTCAGTTGGCTTAAATAGTTTTTTGTGTTTAAATACGTTTGGATAGTGAACTTGAAAGCTCTCAAATTTGGTAAATTAGTACCGAAAGCTAGAATTAAAAACTGTTATTTTTAAACTTCAGGCTTAGTTTACAAAAAAAAATTGAAAGTTTAAAGTTTTGTATGCTATTTTCAAGTCATAATTAATTAATATTAAAATTCTTTATGAATCCGTGATACGTGGTGATGCACGTAGACCGTGTGTGCGCTTCACCCAAAAGCGACCCTTTCTGTGTGGCGATGAAGAAAGATGAGCAAAATCTCGCTATTTTTGGATTTTGCTAGCTAATGCTACACGCCATCACAACCGTTTTACGCGGGAACATAGGGTGAGTCATAATCTGACGCCGTCTTGTCCATGGTAAGAGTGTACAACCCATGTGGGGAAAAAATGATTTGTCGGATAATACGTATTCAACCGTTGATTTGAATCTTGATCTTCATCGAGGTTGATTCGATTCAATTTTGTAATCAGTGGATCGATTTTGATTTAAATGCGGCCGCATTAACTGTTCCCCCCTCCTCCCCCCCAACCCCGCGTCTTTCGTTATCAGCGAACTGATTGCCTGTCGGTATGATTCCTGAGCTGGAAATGGAGAGCACACCGTAACCCTAAGAGGGCGCCCTCTTCCTATTCTAACCCAATGTTGGATGTCAGAGCCCGTTTTCGTACTTCCAAATCTTAATTTCAATTTTCGTCAACACTTTGATGAAATTATCGAAGCCGATTACAGGCAGCTACTGCTCAGCTCTCGTCTGTATATTTATTCGTTCTTTCGGAGGGGTTTTTTTCTGTAATGATAATGGCTACTGTCTCCTTTCCTCTGCTCGGATTTCATCACCGACCATCCGACTTCTCTTTCCCGCAATCGCTCAATCCACGCCGTCCAGTCCCAGTTCAGTTGAAGCCACTTCAACGGCATTCTTTCATCTGCAACTCCTGGTTCGGAGCAAAACCAGCAGAGCCCTCTTCCGCCGATATAAACTCCGCCACTACGACGGTAACAGTTGAAGCCGCCGTGTCGCCAGACTCCACGGTGTTCGTGATCCGCGCTCGCAACAACATGGGCCTGCTCCAAGTCATTACCGGGGTTTTCAAGCTCCTCGGTCTCCACATTGACAAGGCTACCGTGGAATTCGAAGGCGATTTCTTTATCAACAAGTTCTACATCACTGATTCTCATGGGCAGAAGATTGAGGATCAGGAAAATTTGGACCGGATCACGAAGGCGCTGTTGGAGGCGATCGACAGCGGCGGTGGTTGGGGAACGCAGACGTCGGTGGGACCGAGTACAAGAGGCATTGTGGTGAGAAGAGCTGGATTAAGGTCGAAGCCAAAGGCAGAGAGAATGTTTACTTTAATGGATAGGTTTCTGTCGAATGATCCAGTCAGTCTTCAAAAGGATATTTTGGATCATGTTGAGTTCACAGTGGCCAGGTCGCGATTTAGTTTTGATGATTTTGAGGCTTATCAGGTGATTTTGGTTGAAAAGTATTCTTCAATTTGAGCTCAAAATGTTACGATTGTACTTCATGATGCCGAGCGGGGATTTTTTTTCTTTTTTTGTTCTGTGAGAAAGACGTGTAGGAATTTAAAAAAGAATGTTTTTAATTGGAAAAAATAAAATTTAAAATTCATCGGAGGAGTTCAAATATCAATCATGGTTCCAAAGAAATATCTCCTTTTACAGAAGAGGCATTAGTCTTCTAAGTCTGTTATAAATGCTCTTCTTTGCTTTCTGTCGGCAAAGATCACTCTGTGAAATTATGATGAACTTAAAGCGACTTCTGAAATTTTATGTTGCTTATGAATCAAATCTGAGAACTGACAGTCTGTCAGTAACTGATACAAGAGTGCAGTTTTTTTCTGCAATGAGAGAATTAGAAAGGAAGAACAAAGGGGGAAGTTTACATGATTGCTACTACCATGAATTTGCAATTAATCATTTACAATATATTTGACAATATAATATATGTAGGTTTTGGAACACTTTTCCCTGATTTAGAAATGATTTCACATTTTTGCAGCCTGATTTTAAATTTAGACCATCTCTTTTGTTGCTAGATGTTAATTGATATATTGGTAATTTACTGTCTTTTAGATGAATCGCCTGGACTGATCTGCCAAAGTGATGTAAAATAGATAGGATTTTCGAAATCTTTATTTGTATTCATTGCGTGTATATCCTTTTTAGAGGTGACTATATAAAGTTGATATTGATGTGTTTTGGCATTTGTAGGCATTAGCACACATAGTGGTGGACCGGTTGATTGAGCGCTGGCATGATACACAACAGTATTTCAAGAGGAAAGACCCAAAACGTCTATACTTTCGGCCTCTGAGTTTCTTATGGGTATTTATATCTCTATCGAAGTTCTTTTCTGGTAATCTTTGTGATTCTTCAAAATGAGAAAGGTAGGTTCTTTTTTAGATGCCCTTCTTGCTTTCTATATTTTAAGATAGAAAGTAGTGACTCTCATGATTAGGACCTACCTTATGTTCTTAATATTACTTTAAATTTTTTTATTTAAGTTGCCGGTTTTTTTTCTTGTAGTTTTTAAGTATCATTATCTTTTTAAGGTAACTGTCAAAGATTTCTTACATTTTACGTTGAGTTAGAATGCATAGATATATATTAAAAAAATTTTAAAACAGAAAGTAGGGGAAGTGTGCTTAAATCAGTACTTCCTGCCAACTTCTTAGCATGACCCGAATGTTCATCGAGCATGTTATGTGCTCATCCTGAAATATATATAAGATATTTTTTTTTTGGCATATCATTCTAATTTCTGTTCTTTATTAAGAGTGGCATCCAAAATGCAAGTTATGATTTTTGTCCTTGAATTACTTTTGCTGGGAGATATTAAGTTCAAATGTTTTGCTGATGTGCAATCCTCAAAAACATGCGTTAATACCTACAATTGAGTTTAGTAAAGATAGACTTTTTCTAAGTTTTTATAAGATGAGGCCTAGAAAAATGTTTGTAATTTTGAAAAACACGATTGTGAACCTAATCCCTATAAGCTTAAGCTTTTAAGAAAATTGTTTTTTCGACAATAGTAAACAGAATAGACCTTTGATGCCTGGAGAGAAGATTTAATATCTTTTTGTCTCTAGCTGGTTCATTATTGCAGAAGGTAGAACTGCATTTTGCATAACTCCAGAGAAGGCATGCCATATGAGCTCAACTAATTAAAATGAAGAGTAAAATGGAAATAAAACTGTCAACCATCAGAATTTGCTGAGAATCAATACACTTATCAGTTTTACTTGTTGATGAGTGAAGAACAAAAATTATGAAAAGATTGGCGAGTTTATTGACCTGATAAATGCCGTTTCCAGTTTTTTTTAGTAAGTCCACTTTCATGATTCCTAATCTGGTGTCCATATTGGAGGTCATTTTTTCAAAATTTAGATCAGTTATGTGTCTGTATTGTTTAATTCTAATAGGGCTGATATAGGTGGTCTTGATATAGGCTCTATGGCTTAGTTTTCTTTCTTTCTCTTTTTTATTTTGTTCTCTACCTGGCATCTTCCTCCTAATTGCAATAACCAATTTCCTTGATGGACCATTTTGCCATTTGAAAAAAGGGACTACTAGAATGCTTATTAGGCGAACATTTTGCTTGGTATGGGCCGACATAGCTCAGAATCACATCACCTTGGACAACATTACCCTTTTTTGTCACTTAATTTTGTCCCCACTATGTCCTCGCCTGGATTCTCTCCTTTGGGTGACATTCAGGTTATGATAATATATATATTTAACCTTTTCTCTGTATTTATGCACTGATGCATGTGTTCATGTATGCATACATCCAAATTCCTGGTGTTCTGTTCCAAAATTTGTACAAATCTTTATCAGGTGAGCTTTACTCTATAGGACCATATATTGCATTAATATTTTAGCTTATTTGTGATGTCTAATTGCTTTTCTACTTGGGTTCCTTCCCTTTGGTTGTATCCCATTTTCTCATATTGCTATTTAGACACAATTACTGAGTGATTTCTTTCTTTCTTCCCTTCTGTTCCTCTTCCAACCCTTTCTTTTGTTTTTTTTTCTTTTTCTCACACTAAAGCATTCAGTGGCATTTGGCATATCAGGACGTTCCTTGTCAAATAGTGTTATAAACCTTGGAATCCGGGACCAGTGTGCAGATGCTTTAAGCCACCTTGGCTTTGAGTATGAAGTCTTGGCAGAGCAGGTAGTTGGATATTTGATTATTTCTTTTTTCTAAGGGGTAGTTGTATGCATTGGTATGTATCATGTAGAGCTATGCATGTTATTTTTTATCAGTATTCTCATCTTCATTCTTATTTTTCATTCTGAGGTGAAATTGTTCTTTGATTTAGTGCATCAACCAATGAGGATATGAAGACAGATATAGTATTGTGATGGAACACTATTTCTAGGAAAAAATGTTGGGATTCTCTTCAATGTAGATTCTGGTGGTAGTAATTTTCCCGAATGTTGTAGATGTTCTCTTTATATAGGTGAAGATCATTATATAAAACAAGTGTCAAAAAAATGGGGTTTTGCACCTTAGTACATTGGAAGTATATGGTTAGTGTCATTAGGTTAATGAGGAAGAAGAAAATAAGTGGAAGCCAAATCACTAACATAACCCAAATGATCGATAAAATCCAGTGACAACTTGGAGCTAACTCCCAGAAAATATGTAGACCAAAGGAGAAGAGCATAAATAAAAGTTTCTAAGTGACTTATCCAAGGTTCTAAACCGTTGTGATCTATTATTAACTGTTAACATATGGAGTTGTAACTAGTTAGGAAACTTAACATATAGAATTGTAACTAGTTAGGAATCCTAACATGTAGAGTTGTAATAGATTAGGAAATATAGACTATCCCTCTTATATATATACACATGTTAATTCAATGAAAAAATACACAAGGAATTCTTTCCTCCAATTTCTCCCAAGTCATTTCTACACACAGCTCAGTATCCAGCCTTGATAATCACCTTAACTCCTTTAGAGAAATGCTGATCAAAATCACTGAGGGTTTACTTAAACCCCAACCAAGAGGGTAGTTTAGTCCCCGCTGACAACAGATGTTCATTCCGTCAATATTCGCCCGAACCTGGTCAGATTCAGCGCGTGAAGCTCACACGCCGCCGCGAGATTTGATCGCCCACACCGCGTGTGTGGGATGCCAGCTGGGTATTGTTCGACCCCTGCTCCTCCTCCAAGGTCGTCTGTCGTCGATGTGGCCTCAGTACACCTTTCGTTTCCCTGCTTAGCCCCGACTCGTAGTTTTAGTGTTTTTCAGGGTCTCCGACAACCCTCTTTTTCTAGGGTTTCTGTTTGATTTTTCCAAAATCTGAGTTCTGGGAGTGCTCTTTGCTCTTGATCTTCTTCCCGTGGTATCATAATGAGTGATTTAGAGGAGAAGAAACCGACATCGAAGCTCGAAGTGGTCCCGATGATGTCCAAAATCACGGAAGACAACCACCGGGTCCTAACTATTTGAAATGGACAAAACACCTAATATACACAGAGCGCACGCATGGGTGGTCACCTTACCAAGGATCCGCTAACCGATGATTCAAAGAGCAATGGATGGGAGGAGGATGCTCATCCTGCTCATCCAAACTGCAATCTATCGACAACAGCGTACCGCCTCGCTAATCACCGCGGAATTTGTTAAAGAGCTAATGGATTATTTAGAGTTTGTGTTTTCTGGAAAGTGGAATGTTTCTCGTATATTTGATGTGTGTAAAGCATTCTATCGATCATAGAAACAGGATCGGCCACTACGTAATTTTTACGGCTCCACAAAAAGATACATGAAGATCTTAATATGTTTATGCCCTTTAGTCCGTATGTCAAAGCTCCAAAGAAAAGTCAACGAGAACAACATGGCGCTTATGTGGTTTCTTGCCGCCTTCCTTTCCGGGAGTATGATCTCACCTAAGGCCCGCATTTTGTTAAGTCCCGAGTATTAGTTGTGCCAGTTGGTGCGCCTAGGCGCAGCGCTGCGGAAGTGCTGAAACACGGCGCCGCCTCGGGTCGACTCCAGGCCCCTTCACATAGGTGCACGGAAAATGGAAAAGGCATGCGCCTTCCTTGAGGCGAGAAGCTCTCCACAAGCGCGCCTCCGTGCAGGTAAGTTGTCTTCCTCAAATCCTCTTCTTCTTCCTCTTCTTCTTCATCTTTCTCTTCTTCTTCCTCTTCATTTTTCCGTTTTTTCTACCGGTGTCGGGAATTGCAGGAACGAAAGTTCCCGCTTTGTCGCAACTGCATCACAAAACGACGCCGTTTGGATCTCTCCGAGACACAAACGACGCCTGCTTTCGGTCTTTAATTTTTTAAACCTATACAAACGACGTCGCTTTGATTTAAGTCACTATCATCCAAACGACGCCGTTTTGGATAAGTGATTTAAAATGCGCTTCAAAACGACGCCGCTTTGAATCAAAGCACACCAAACGACGTCGCTTTGATCGCTCGCGTTAAAAATTACTCGGGCATTTAAAACAACGCCGCTTGTACCGTAAAGGGCCAAAACGACGCCGCTTTTAGCTACAGCGTAACCCTAAAACCTCGATATTTATACCTCCGTAACCCAAAAACTCATTTTTTTTTTGCTCCAAATTTCCATTTTTGCTCGCTTCAAGCCAAACAAAGAAGATACACTCGCCAAACACCGGTGACAAGAGTAGAAGCAGCTCGAAATCAACCAAATTAGCCAAGAAATTGCAAGAAAATTTTGGAAAAAGGAAAAATCTCTCACTTCCATTGGTATTTCCTTTCTCTACTTCAAAATTTTTTTCTTCACTTTATTGAGTAATGATTCTCATGATTCATGACTCATTTATTTTACTTTAGTAAAATGACATGACTCACATGAGTCATATGACTCATTTGATTTTTTAAATATTTTATAATATATGTCTCAATTTGTATTTTTCAATTATTATTGTGTTGTAGTTGATTTGTTTCAAAGTCGAAGAAGGAAGCACGGATTGTAATGGCAATGAAAATGAGACCAAGTTGGCTCTTACAACTACTTGTGGGAAGTGAAAGAAAAGACCTCGGGATGGAAATACGCCCGCGCTACCTAATGAACAAGATTTGAATACACTATTTGTATCTTGTATGCGGAGGCATCTATAGACACAAACATCTTGTCATGGACATAGAAATGCCAAAAAATGTACGAAATGCCCAGTTCATGTTAGACAAGAGATGGAAGATTATATGAATGAGAAAAAAGAATCAAAAGGAGCAATTGAAGATGAGAAATAAAGATTTCTATGAATATTTTGAAGACATTGATGAAGAAGTTGAAAGTAGAAGAGATGATAATATTACACGTGAGGAAGTAATAGAGGTAGAGGTACAGAAAAGATCTGTAGAGTAAAGGGCCGATGGATCATTTTTTCACCCCTAATGCGGAAGTGTAGTTCAAAATAGAGTGGGAAATGACCTTTTCAAACTACTATGAATGACGCCTACTAAGGAAGCAAGGCGGGTTGAGCTTGCTCTTACTTCATGTGGGATGTGGCATGATGTCGCCATTCCACGCACGCGGTCACGTATCCGAAGTTTCCAACCCATGATCGAGGCTATTGGTCAATATGGTGTGGGGATGAAGGGACCAAGTATTTAAGGAGGTAAGGGTTACTCACCTTAAGAAAGAGTCGAGCTATAAAAGATTCCATGAAGGATCATGAAATGGAATGGAAAAAGAATGGATGCTCCATTATGCCTGATGGATGGATCGATAGGAAAGGAAGAACTTTGCAAACTTTTTAGTGAATTTGCTCTAAGGGAACCATGGAATCCATTAACGCTTCTTCAATGATTAAGACGAGAGAAGATGCTCAACCACTTGGATGTCGGTAATCAAGTTGGTGAAAAAAATGTAGTTCAAGTTATCACGTATAGTCACCAAGTTATAAGATTTATGTGTAATAAATACTACTCCTAGACTTGAATAAGTAAAATTTTATTGATTTTAATATATGAATGATGTATTTTAATTTATTATATAACATGATGTGGAGGATGTTGTAAAAAAAGGCCTAAATTTGTATCACACCATGTGCCGCATTATTGCATCGACTCTGATATCGAAGACATTGGAAAGCTACCAAACATCAAGAGGACTTGAGAGAGCCATATCACTAAATGGCTACATTTATAACCGCTCAGCACGTCAAATACGACGAGGGGATTTATCGACAAAGGGAACCGGCTAGGCCCGCTTAAGACACGATTCACACGGCCATCACATCGTTCGCCGCGAGCAAAAAATAATTAAAGATGTTCACAAGTGCGCACGGTCGAAAAGTAGACGGGCAAAGGAGCGTATGCAGCATCGTAGCTAAGATGGTCATAATGCCTCTTTGGAACACTCATCATATTTTGTTTTAAAGATTTCGTCCCTCTCGCTCACAAGGTTTCACACAAGGTCGATGGTGAAAAAAGCCCTATGGATACATATATATGAAGCCATGACTAGAGCTAAGGAAACTATTGTGAAAAGTTTTCTTGGTAATGAAGAGAAGTACAAGGAGATATTCGAAATCATTGATAGGAGGTGGGAGATTTAGCTTCATCAATCATCTTAAGACGCAAATGGTACTAACCTTAAGTCTTCTATGATAAACCGTAGTTGGAGCATGATGAAGCCATTATGAGACAATTATATAAATGCATTGAAAGAATGATAAAGGATGTTGATACACGAGAGAAAGCTGTGGACGAATTGAGTATATATATAAAGGCCGAAGGAGTATTTGGAATGGACTCGACTATTAGGAAAAGGAAGACCAAAGCACCGGGTTAGTTACTTAAATTTTTTTAATCTAATTTATTATATTATATTTTAGATACTAGAAAATAGGTGAATTGTTTCAGATTTCATCACTAAATCATTTTATATCTATTATCTTTTATTACAAATTTATCGGTGGACTTTATTTTGAGCTTCAAACACTGAAAAGTTTGTCAGGAAAGTCCTGCAAATTTCTAACATGTAGTGTATCAAAGCCAGAAAGGAATTGAGTATCTTTGAAAACGTAAGTAATATTATGTGCTTTAAAAAACATTAAAAATATTTTAAGTTTAAAAAAATGAGTAATAAAGTACTTTGCGTTTATAAATTTGGCAGATTCATACCAAGAGGGGAGAAATAGATTAGAGCACCAACGCTTGAATGATTTGGTGTACATCAAGTATAATCGAGCCTTTGAAGAAAAAGATACAATGAACGCATACTATCAATTCAATAATCTTGAAAGAAATTGATGAGAGCAATGAAAGGTTGATGTTAAGAATGGATGATGAAGATTCTCATGATCATGCATCGCACAAGATGATTTAGTGTTTGATGATGATGACTTGACACGGGTGATGTTGCTGAGCAAGTGAAGCCGAGGAACCTAGATTTGATACTGTGAGCTGTGAGCAAGCTCAAGCAAAGCTGCCATCATCAAGGGGGAAATGACACACCTTCAAGCTCCTAGACTCATACGCCTTCTCTTTCATCGGGATAGATGAAGATGAAGAAATCTGATTATCAGGGGAAATGAGGAGGATGAGGAAGGTTACAATGATGATGATGATCATTATGTGGATGGAGGATGAATGAGGATCTAGCTTGTTGTGACAAAATCAGTTACTTTTAATGTGTCATGTTCGGGATGATTTATGAATTTGACAAGGGATATGTTCGCATGTCGACATGTTCTATTGTCAATTTCTATGGATTTTTAGAATCTTTGCCGACGATTGCTAGATCTAAGGACATAAGTTTTATGAATTTTTATGCTAGAGGTATTGTTTATGTGTTTTTTATTGATTCGATCGATATTTTTGATGATATTTGATGATAAATGATTGTTATAATTGATTATATTTTTTAAAAATATATATGTAAATTCTAGGTGTGCTCTTACATAAAAAGCCCATACTCTAAGGGCGCTCGCGCCTTTAAGGCCTCCTAAGAGGCTCATACTTTAGTGCGCCTCGGCGCTCACAACTACGTGTCCCGAGATATCATCTCTCCGTGAGACCTTAGCAGATTATTCGCACCGAGGTATCATCCTCTTCTTCACCTACCCTCAGATCCCGCCTCGACGCGCCTCTTATCGACGCACTATCGAGCCGAGCAACAAAATAGTAGAATGCTGGTCCAAAAGGAGTAACACTGGGAGGGCCCGGTTCGAGGGTGTTGTTTGTTATTACCGCGATAAGCCCGTCATGTGATATGCGATCAGAAGAAACAACAAATCGAAATTAGAAATTTCATCACCATATAGCTTCTACCATCGAAGCATCCGACGCCGCTTCGCCTCACGCGAAATTGGGGGCCAGTTCTAATTGTATCAGACTCATCGAGATCTCCATCTACCCGACATCGCTATCACGAAGCCCGTAACTCGCAATAAATGCCTTGTGATTCTTCATCTTCCGAACGGGTCACTGAGCCACATATCACATGACGTAACTCTAGTCTTTTCTACCTTCACCACAACCTTCACCTTCCACCGTCACTTCAGCTACAGTATTGATCACATTCATGCTTGCCAGCACGATTGTGCCCACTCTATCATTCCTTTGACATCGGGCCTTGAGTCGACCAAATTTCTTTTAATTCGATGTCAAGTAGCAAGTTAACTCCCTGCACTTAAGTGTTAATCTCATTCTTTCCCCGACTTTTGTCTCTGAGGATCTTAAGTGACAGCGCATTATCAGGCCGGTGAGTCCGGGGTTTATACATCCTGATCCTACATCCCAAGACCTATTGCTCGTCTAGCCACTACAACACTGGCATACACTCGCCTGCCGGTCATCTTTCACAGCGCCATTAAAGAAATCGTGGTCCCGCTGAGTTTGTTATACTTGGGGACGTGGAAATAGCTAATTTGCGAAAAACATCATCACCTTAGTTATAGTCCTAGAGTCATAAACGAGCTAGTGCTCCTCGAAAGAACCATTCGCATGTATGAACCAGGTCACAAACCCCAACCTATGTTTCGATTACTTTGCCTCTTTGTTGATGATTATTCACAACCACTTGTTATATTTGAATCAAAACCTCTCTCGAGTTGTTTTCTCTATTTCCGCGCTTTTTGTGGCCGAGATTCATACCAATTTCATGCCGCATGTTCAAAATCCGAGAAGCATAACGCAAAAGAATATGTTACCGAACAATTTCACCCTTCATGCTTCAACATGATTATCCTTCATCAAACTTCAGGTCGACACTCCCGTCACAGAGCTGTCGTAGAGAAAGAATAGACACCTTTGAAATTGCCGTAGCTCTATTATTTCGTATGCAATGCGGCCCAAACGATTTTCTGGCCGATGTCAAGCTCACGCCTTGTTTTGATTAACTGATGCCTTCATCGCCCCTGCGCAATCGGGGACACACCGTATCGCATCCTTTTCCCTAATAACCCCCATTCCCCTATCGATCAAATATTCGGATGTACATATTTTGTTCAAGATGTCACCGTGCATCTAATCCTCGACCATAAATCTTTAAAATGTATCTTTCTTTGTTATTCCCCGGGTTCGTAAAGGGTATTTCCAGCACGCCCTAGCCAGAGGCATTTCTAAGCCATGGATTGTTGAAGTTTTTCAGGACCGTCTTCTTTTTTTTACCCTCGACCCACACCTAGTCAAGGAGGTAGATGACCTCTAGTGTATACTATCGCTCTCCCTCGTGGCCCCTTCGTTTCCTCGCCCAGCGAAAGCGCCCCTCCTATTCCTGCCCTAGTAAAGCCTCCTATTCACTCAGGTCTACACTTGACACCAGAACCCACTAGTCTCTAGTCCTCCACCGGTTGCTTCAACATCAGATCCAGTTCTTGATGATATTGCACACTCAGTTAGTGTTGTAAGTCAATACATGTCTTCCCCGACTGTTGTCAATTGGGCAACTGTAGAACATATTCTATGTTACTTGAAAGGAGCTCCGGGACGAGGTATTCTATATAGTAATCATGGGCACAATAGGTTGAATGCTTCACAGATGTCGATCGGGATTGTGGTCAGCGAAGATAGAGATCTCTACATCCGGTTCATTGCGGGAAATCCGGGTCTCATGGGAAGAAAGAAGAAGCAAGGGGTTGCCTCTCGCTCAAGCGCAGAGTCCGAATATGAGCAAGAATGACACAAATTCCATGTGTGAAATCATGTGGCTTCATCAACTCTGATGGAAGCCTGCGATTATGACTATAGTCCCAAGAAAACTTTGTGTGATAACCAGGCTGCCCTTCATATTGCCTCGAACTCAGATTCCATGAACGAACTCAAGTATATCGAGATTCACCGCCACTCTCGCTCGTGAGAAAATACAACTCCTGGGCTACTTCTACAAAGATATGTGAAGACAAAGAGAACAAATTTTTAAAGGATATTTTCACAAAGGCTCTAAAGGGACCTGTGTTAGTTATTTATGTAACAAGTCAGGGCATGATCGACATCTATGCTCTAACTCGAGGGAGTGTTAATACATGTAGTTGTAAACTCAATTAGGAAACTTAACATATGTAGTTGTAACTAGTTAGAATCCTAACATGTGTAGTTGTACTGCATTAGGAAATTTAACATGTAGAGTTGTAATAGATTAGAAATATACATACTATCTCTCCCGTATATATATACACATGTTAATTCAATGAAAAATACACAAGGAATTCCTCCACTTCGTTGTTTTCATTAACGATCTTTGGGAAATGAACCACACACAAAGAGTCTCCCATGTCACTCCGCTTCCATGTTATGTCTTAATCCAAGATGTGTTAGTCATTGCAATACCTTTAATAACGAGTCATTTTTTGAGTGTCATTGATGTCCGCACCTAATCAGCTCGTTAAATAAAACATTCACTTGCAAAATTCCTCTTCTCCTCAGTAGTTATCCGGTAGTTTATTAGAATTTGTTGATGATGATGTTTGTTATATGATTTGTGGGGTTTTGAAGAAGTATTATAAAGCAGTCTTGCTCATAACAAGATGATTCCTAGTAAGCTTTTACAAGAAACCTAAAACTTGAGTAGTTCTTTGATGATGGAGATTAAATACTTGTGTTTTCTTATTTACACTCTAATGACCATTGTTTTATTTAAGCCTCTATTTGTTGTTTTGTTTGAGGGAAGGGATGCTATAATGGAGATTAAATACTTTTGTTTTCTTATTTACACTCAATGATCATTACTTGTTTTGTTTACGCTTCTATTTGTTGTTTTGTTTGAAGGAAGGGGATGCTGCTCTTGGTAATGGTGGTCTAGCTCGCCTTTCAGCATGTCAAATGGATTCCTTGGCAACATTGGACTATCCAGCATGGGGGTGTGACTTTTTAAATTTTTTCTTTAAACTTTTTAAATATTTTTTTATTTACTTTTTTGATTGATGTGTGTATGGTTCAATTGAATTTCCAACTATCTTATAGCAATGTCCTTTTCCAAATCTTTATCTTTATGCTTCACTATCCTTGGTTCATGGTATTAGCAGTTTTGAATAATAACAAATTGTTCGAGGTATGTTGGGTTCCTTCTCTGTGTGTGTGTTTCCAAATGTCATGTGAATCAAATGTGGATGTACTTTGCCTATCAAAAAATAAATAAATGTGGATGTACATAGGGACTCGGGGGGCCATGTTACTATTCTTCAAATAATCTTAAACAGAATTACATATAAATGGATTGAACATGTAACAAACGTTGCCTCAAATCTAGAGTATGAAATAGTTGTTTAACTTGTTAAATTTTTAGGAAAAAGTAAAGAAAATTTGTCTAATGCTTTTCCGTTGTTTTTAAATGTAAACCTCTTTCTTAAAAAAAGGAAAAAAAGAGGGAGGGGAAGGGCAAAATAATTTCCAAATTAAAAGTCCTATACCTTATGTATATTCATTTTTCTAGAAGTGCACACACATACACACACATACGAAAAGCCTTTTGAAAATTATATTTTTTATTTTTTATTAATTCATTTATTTGCAAATACTATTTATGTATTTTTGATATTGTTGTTAATCATGATGAAGAAAAGGATATAGCCAAACATTTTTGTTCTTTTAGTTGGTTTGAAGCTACTTATGAGTGAATTTAGAGTTTTAGATTACATAATAGACCTTCCTATCTAAATAATTGCAAAGTTTTAGATTGCATTAGATTTCTTACTTATCTAATATTTATTGTTTTTGGTCGGTTAACTTTTGGCTTTATTGAGACTTGAACCTAGAACTTCCCACAAATCCTCCCCATTTTTCTACTACTTGAGCCAAACCTTTAGAGCATCTATCTAGTATTTTATCAACAAGATAACTTTATCTTCAAAAAAAAGAAGAAAAAAAAAAAGCTAATTAGATAATGATACGAAGATAGCAATCCATATCTTTAACACTTCTCCCAAGTTAATGCAAAAACATAAATTAAGCCTATTATGGACAAAGGACTTTGCCATGAAGTTCTAGAAAGGGCTTTCTGAAAACATCATCCAACTGAGTAAGAGCAAACATAACGAGTAGAAATTTCTCGAGCTTCTATTTTTTAAGGAACAAAGTGATAATTGATCTCTATTTATTTTGTTTGTTCATCTGCTTAATTGTCACAATGCATAAGGGAAGGAGGTGATGCAAGATACATACACTCCCAAAAGCCTCAGCTTATAGGAGGTAAAGGTTGCCTCACATGTAAGGCCCAACCAACATTTGTAAGAAGCCGATGTGGGACATTGGATGTCTATTGGTCCTACCTGAAGATGAAACTAGAAACCTAACTCAATTACTAATTTTCAAAGCTAAATCAATTTGCCACCCTTATGAACCGGGCTTTATATTTAGCTTTAGCGCTACCATGAGTAAGAGTGAACTGTTTTTTTGGTACACATGTTATCAAGTTACCTCCCAAAACTATTTAAAATCCTGTAGTGAATCCTCTTCCACTTGATGAACGAGCCCAATTTGCATTTCAATAGCCAAAATAGTCGGGACTTTGTTTTGTAGAGCAAAATTCTTTTCCTGTATATCTTTCATGTTAAAGAATTTGTTTAGCTACTTCCAAATGTTTGTTATGTGACACATTCATAAATTAGTTGACTAGACTAATCGAATAGCTAAATCATGTCAAGTGATAGAGACCACTAAAAAAAGTTATTATTGTTAAACAACCAACTCTCCTAAAACTCGTGCTCAGAGATTGGGGCTTACGAATATCAAACTTCTAACATTCCCTCCCTCACGGCAACCGTATACCCACGCGGAGAGTCAAACAAATCAAACGGATCGCCCTTCATGGACTTCCAAATAAAACAAATGGGATTCAAATTGCGTAGAGTGGCTCGAACCCAGACCTCGCAAAACCGTTTTCCGATATTATGTTAAACGACCAACTCTCCTAAAAGCTCAAGCTTGTAGGATTTCAGTTTAATATGAATATCAAACTTGTTAACAATTATCAAAATTACCAAGATATTCTTTTATTTCAGATATGACATCCATTAGCCCAATACTACTCAAAATAAATGACTAGTAAAAAAATTGACAGCAGCACTCTTTGTGTTTTTGACAATCAAAATTTCAAGACTAAATCATAAGAGTCTTAATAAGGAAAAATAGTGTTAAAGACTGGCAACCAATTAATATATAGTATATATATATATATATATATATATATATATATATATATATATATATATATATATATATTTTTTTTTTTTTTTTTTTTTTTTTTTGATAAATAAAAGAGATTATATTAGGAAGGTGCTAAAATAGCGCTTAGAAGCCGTTAAACGACCAACTCTCCTAAAAGCTCAAAGGTTTGTGGGATTATTATGGGCGTGCGCCTCAAAGTCCCACAATGTCCCACATCCGTAGCGAATGAGAAGACTTACGAGTATATAAGCATGTATAACATCTAATCGTGTGGACGCTTTGGAAAAAAAAAAAAAAAAAAAACTCAAAACAAACCATGAAGCGCTTTAGGGCCCAAAGTGGACAATATCATACCACTGTGGATAAGGAAGGGTCTATGAGGTTTTTCAACAAGTGGTATCAGAGCCGGGTTCTGGCTTAATCGTGTGGGTGGAACAAAATGGTGTGGTGAGCGGTAAGCCCTTGGCAGGTGGTGCTTCACGTAATGCGTGTGCCCGAAAGCAATGAAAGATAATGAAATCCTGATTTGAGGAGAGGCTCGGTGAAACTTTGTTCGAGGGGAGGATTGTTGGGTGTGCGCCCAAAGTCCTACAATGTCCCAGAGCGGTTAGGAATGGGAAAACTTATGAGTATATAAGCATGGACAACTTCCAATTGGTGTGAGGCCTTTTGGGGAAAAAATTCAAAACAAAAAACCACGAGGCTAGCCTAGCTGACAAATATCATAATTAAGTATAAGATATATCTACTTTACATATAGAATTGTGTAATCTATCGAAACTTGCCTTATATAAATAGAATCTATTGCAAGTGTTAAATTAGTTTTTATATATATATATATATATATATTCACAATGGATCAATGGAAAACACAAGGAATTCATTCCTCAATTTTTTGTCTTGCTTTTACATGGTATCAAAGAAGGTTTTGAATTTTGCCCCTGTGTAAAAGGCAAATTTTTGGAGAATTTTTGAGCAATGCAGAGAAGAGGTTGTAAGGTGTTTCTTCGAAACACCAAATCTCTGCTGGGTGAGCGGCTGACACCGCCCCACCCGAGGAGGAGCGTTGGTCACACCACCGCCACCAAGTCCACAAAGGCCGTAAACCCAACGCATGAGCCACATGCGCCGACACTGTGATTTTTCCCTATGTCACATGTGCCGTGTGTGAGAGCGCTGCGGTGACGCATTCCCTCCGACAACGCACCTCCCCTGCCACTGCCCCGCCGCTAAAAGTCCTCCCTTAGTCACCCGTTTCCTCGTCTGTTTCAAAAGTGTTTTTCAAACACTTTTCTGTCTGATAGCCTTCTTTTCTGGGGTTTTTGCTTGTTTTCCTTGATTTCTTCAAGGTCCAAAGGTGTTTTGTGGATTGTAGAGCCACGTTCTATTCCAATGCGATGTTTTTCGTGGAAAGGTTGGTTGCTGTTGGGTGTTCACAGGGAAGGTTAATCCCGATGGATCCATTGCTCGGTTGAAAGCCCGCCTTGTAGCTAAAGGGTTTGTCCAGACCTATGGCATGGACTATTCTGACACTTTTTCCCCTGTTGCTAATATGACATTTGTTTGGCTTTTTTTTTTTGTGGCTGCCACTTATAATTGGGATTTCCACCAGCTTGATATTAAGAATGTCTTTCTTCATGGCGACCTTCAGGAGGATGTGTATATGGAGCAACCTCCAGGGTTTGTTGCTCAAGGGGAGATAGGAAGGGTTTGTCGTCTTCGGAAGTCTTTGTATATGTGAAATGAGAGAAGAAAAGAATACTTTTCTTTATTAAATGAGTGAGTGAGTATTACATAGTGTAGAGACACCTATATATATACAAAAGAATTAAATAAAAAGGAAACAAAATAAAGGGTAAAGGAAGAAAATAAAGTGTAAAAGGAAGGAGGATAATGTACACAAAGGTGGGGGAGATAATTGTACATCTGGGAGGACACTCCATGACTGGTCTCCCTCTCAAGCTCGTGCATAAGGATCTACATGTTCCAAACAGGGAAGTAACAGAATCATGGAATATTCTCTAGATATTATTTTCTTTTATCCTTTCACATGGTATTAGAGCCATGGTTGGTTCTGAATGAGCCCTATTTTCTGGCACCCACCTTCGCCTGATCTTTCAAATAACCTTCTTAGGCCTGGATCTTCTTCGACTCCGATCTTCTCCCCTACCGGACCTTCCTCCGACCCGATTCTCTCAATAGTATGGTTTGAAACAAAGTCCACGCAGCGTGGTTTGCACTACCAAGCCGTCGAGGAACGGCACGTGTAAGAGTAAATTTGACTACTCCATCTTCTACAGAACTTCGCTCGTGCATCACTCGTTGGTAGTGCATGCGATGATATCAAGTATCACCTTGAAATCGACTCTAAAGGTATCTATCCCTTAAGTCCTTTCTTCAGAGCTAATTCCATACAAA
Organism: Tetrastigma voinierianum; assembly: GCA_016808115.1. Lineage (NCBI taxonomy): Eukaryota > Viridiplantae > Streptophyta > Magnoliopsida > Vitales > Vitaceae > Tetrastigma > Tetrastigma voinierianum. The sequence goes on along the minus strand of JAEQBH010008284.1, from coordinate 106,610 downwards.
GGACTTAAGGATGCTAAGATGCTTCTTGGGCATTGAAGTTATGCTAAGCAAACATGCAATCTTCTTATCTCAAAGGAAATACGTGCTTGATCTATTGTCTAAAACTGGAAAGTTAGGGGTAAATTCATGCAGTTCTCCTATGGTTCCAAGCGCATAATCTTACTAGAGAAGGCTTAAACATTTGAAGATCCCGAGAGATATAGAAGACTAGTCAGAAGAATTACCTTACAATCACTGTCCCGATATTGCCCCACTTAGTATTGTAAGTCGGTACATGTCTTCTCCAACAGTTGATCATTGGGCAGCTGTTAAACAGATTCTATGTTACTTGAAAGGAGCCCTGCAGACGTAGACATTTTATACAAGAATCATAGGCATAATAGACATGAGTGTTTCACTCTGATGCTAATCAAGCAGGATCTAAGGAGGACATGAGGTCCAATTCTCATAGGTTACTCGTGTCTCTTTTGTCAGAGGGAATCTGTCTCACGGGAAGAAAGTAAGAAACAGGGTATTGTCTCTCGATCTAGTGCAGAGTCTGAATATAAAGTTATGACATGGTCCGTATGTGAGATTATGTGGCTTCATCAACTCTTGATAGAAGTTGGCATTAGGAAACCAAATTTCTAACAAAACTCGTGTGACAACCAGCCGTCTCTTCATATTGTTTAATCCGGTATTCCATGAATGAACTAAGCATATTGAGATAGACTGTCATTTCGTTCATGAGAAAATACAACTCGGCTTAATTTCTATAGGATATGTGAAGACCGAAGAACAATTGGGTGATATCTTCACAAAGGCTCTAAATGGGGACCAGGTTAGTTATCTATTTAGCGAGTTGGGCATGATTAATATCTATGCTCCAACTTGAGGGGGAGTGTTATAGCATATATCTACTTTACATATAGAGTTATAATCTATTAGGAAACTTGTCTTATAGAGTTGTAATTTATTAGGAAGGATAGATTGGCTTTTGTATATATATATTCACAATGGATCAATGAAAAACACAAGGAATTCATTCCTCCAATTCTTTTGTCTTGCTTTCTACAATATCAATGTAGATAGGGAGGGGTCCATGAGGTTTCTCAACAAGTTACAAAACCTTCCCCCCAAATACACAAAACCAGCAAAGCTGTACAAAAAGCAGCCCTACTCATTTACAACCTACCCGATCAATGAACCCAGCTATATTTGAAGGGCCATCCTGTATAAATTTTTTACCTCTGTCCAAAGAAGGAAAACAAGAGAGGTCTTCTCCCTTTGTAAAGAAAAAAACTCGTAATTGAAAACAATCCTATTCCTAGCCTTCCGAATTGTCCAAAACAAGCAAAAAGGTCCCGCACACCACACCTTCTTCCTTTTTTGCCTATGGGCGGCCACCAATATCAACATACTACAAAGAACTTGCTGCCATTTCAACAACCAACAACCACTACCATTAGCTAACTGATGTTGCTTTACATCAACAGGGCATGGTGGACTACCTTGAAATGAGACTAGGATATGAAGAACAATGAAAGAAATAAATAAGATAGAAAATGGGGAGAGTTAGAAGATGAATAATCGATATGAAAAGAAAGAGAAGTAGCCAACCTGAATTAGACTTTGATTACCTCTGATACCATGTTGTTAATCATGGTTGTGAAGAAAAAAATCCAGTCTACCATTTATCATTGTAGTTAGTTGGAAACTTCTTCTATTTATGAGAGAATTACAGAATTCTAGATTATTTGAAAAACCTTCCTATCTATCTATTAACTTTATCCATAAATTAAGAAAAAGAAGGATACACTTGTAATGTAGCAAGGAAATCATATATCTATAGCCAAAAAGCAAGAATATTAGAGTAACAGTTTATTCAACAGCTTAAAGCAACCAGCAGAACTTTAAAAACTCCCCCTTTTTCTTTCTTCTGAGTGTTAATAAAATGCTGGCTGCATGAAAAATAACCAAAGAATGTGATAACTAACAAAATGAAAGGTATCAAAACTTTTTTTTTGCCCTCTCTTTATCAAGATGCTATAGTTTTTTTGAAACAATAAGAAATACAGCACATGCTTCCTCTATTATTAGGTGATAAGCTGATACAGTGGGCATTTTTTTGCTAACTTATATTTTTTAATTTCTTTTACGATCACTATTAGGAATGAAATCCATTTATGGATATCAGATGTTTCAGACTCAGGTTTATCCAGAATTAGTCTTTATTTACTTATTGATTTTTCCTATGAGGGTGTTAACTAATCTTGGTGGAATTGCATCATTTAATTTGCAGTTATGGTCTACGCTACCAGTATGGGTTGTTCCGTCAGGTCATACTGGATGGATTTCAACATGAACAGCCTGATTATTGGTTAAATTTTGGAAACCCATGGGAGATAGAGCGGGTTCATGTATCATATCCGGTGAAGGTTAGCGAGTGTTTTCCCTTTCTGTTTCTATTGAATTCTTCAATGTTTACTGCATGTTTTATTCAATGCTGTCTCTGTATATATTTCTAAATTTTATTTGTTTTCTGCCATTCTGTATTATTCTTGATGGATAAGTTCTATGGGACTGTTGAAGAGGAAACTTTGAATGGGAAAATTTTCAAAGTTTGGGTACCTGGAGAAACGGTGAGAAAATAATTTCTTTCATATTTTAAAGCAACTCTTGATCTAAGCAAAATACACAAAAGTTGTTTTAATTGTGTAGTGCATCACTAGGGTGCATCGTCTAAATAAGAAACGTAATTATATCAATAGCTAATTTAATTCATCTTTATAGCTCTCCTTATTGACAGGTGGAAGCTGTAGCTTATGATAATCCAATACCTGGTTATGGAACAAGGAATACAATTAATCTCCGCCTTTGGGCTGCTAAACCGGATGGTCAATATGATATGGTAACTTTTATGCTTACACTTTTCCATGTCATAATCCAGACTACATCCGAACCTCAGCTCCATTACTCACTAGGGTCGCTAGGAGCTTATATATCTCTTTGCTTCTCAGACAGATACGCCTAAGAAGGTAGGAAGATGCCGTGTTTAATTAGATAACTGGTGAATGCTATTGTAATCAGAGATAATTGAAGGAAGAATTGTGTTTTTTCATTGATCACAAACAACCTATTTATATACAAGACAATCCTAAACCAAATAGGAAAGAATATGAAGTTTCCTAACTCTACATGAATACATGTTTCCTTTTCCCAACTAGTTTCTAATTCTACAATACTTTTAACACTTTCTCAAGTCGAGCATGATGTTGATCATGCCCAACTTGTTACAAAGATAACTAACTCGATCCCCACTCAAAGGTTTTGTGAAAATATCTCATAATTGTTCTCCAGTCTTTACATATCCTATATAGATCAACCCCAACTGAATCTTCTCACAGACAAAATGACAATCTATCTCAATATGTTTGGTCCGTTCATGAAATACCAGGTTAGATGCTATATGCATGGAAGCTTGGTTTTCACACCAAAGCTTCACTGATACTGAAGTTTCGATGCCCACTTCCATCAATAGTTGACGTATCCACATGATCTCGTATACAGACTATGCCATAGCTCTATACTTTGACTCTACACTAGATTGCAAGACAACACTTTGCTTCTTACTCTTCCATGAGGTCAGATTTCCTCCAAAAAAGACACAATATCCTAAGGTGGATCTCCTATCTTCCTTAGATTCTGCCCAATTTGCGTCAAAAAAGCACTCAATCCTAGTATGCCCATGCTTCTTATACAATATTCCACATCCAGGAGCTTCTTTCAAATAGCATAGGATATGCTATACAACCGCCCAATGATTGACTGTGGGAGATGACATATACCGACTCAAAACACTTATTGAATAAGCAATATCCGAGCTAGTTGGATACTGAATAAACATATACGGCCCTCCTCTGGTCTTCCGAAAAATCCCTCAAAAATTTGCCTTTTCTAGGGAAGATTAAAACCTGCTCTGATACCATGTAATCAGAGGTAATTGAAGGAAGAATTGTGTTTTTTCATTAATCACAAACAACCTATTTATATACAAGACAATCCTAAACCAAATAGGGAAGAATATGAAGTTTCCTAACTATACATGAATACATGTTTCCTTTTTCCAACTAGTCTCTAATTCTACAATACTATAACAGCTATATTTTATGGTAGCTAAAGTTCTGCAGTCCATAATTAACCTTCTATTCTTAGTGCTGAATTTAACTCAACCAAGTTTTATATCCTGCCTAATTAGTTTGAGCCATCTCAATGCTTTCTCATGCTTCAGCTCTATCAGGGATCGTGTTTCTTAGTACAAGTGATTCCTGCAATCATCACTGACTGAAAAGTCAAACAATCTTCTTCCAAATTTTTTTGGGTTTTCTCATTTGCTAAGGATAAATGCATAACAATCTTCTTGCATATTTCCTTTTCAGGAATCATATAATACCGGAGATTACATCAATGCTGTTGTTAATAGACAAAGAGCTGAAACAATAATAAGGTGTTCTTATATCCCGATGACCGTTCTTATCAGGTATGCGCTCCTTTAATTATTTTTTAATTTGTATTATGTATACTAATATTCTTTCCATAGGTATTTGTCCATGCTTCATTCTAGTAATTATTTCAAAGGCTGCATGATTCTTATGGAGTTCAATCTATGGAGTTAGTTCCGATTGCTTCTGGTAGAAGATTGAAAATTTAGTGACAGGCACTGTTTTGTTTTGTGACCTCCTTTTTTCTTTTTTGGTTCTTGAACATCTGGGTTTATTTTGTGGGAAAAAATTCTGTACTTATTATACTGTAGAAATGTGATTCTTAAAAAGCTTGTATGTGGCATTTGCTTAGTCTCAAGTAATCAGAAATTTTCTGCATATTGTCCTAGGCAGCGCTGACCCAATATTTCTCCCCCATATGTTTTTCAAAGTCCTTATTTTCAGTCACAATATTTTCATCTTGTTAACTCTACTGCACTTATCTTCAAATATATATAAAGACCTTTTCCTTCAGTACTGCTGCATTTATTTTGCCATCTGGGTCTTCTTAAAATTGCTCAATGTGTTTCTTTTGTTATTCTAGTATTTTCTCTCATTGTCTTTGACATTTTCATTTCAACTGGAAGTGAATATTAGGAACATACATTTTCTTGGTTAAACATTCTATCAAGAATGTGCCTTTGCTTCTATTGCTATTTTTCTTAAATATGTTCATATTAGAAAAATAGAATTCAAGTGTCACAATGTGAGTAAAAAATTCTCTGGTTCAGCCAATCATACAGCTATAAAATGTGGTTCTTTTTGAAAGTCTTTGCATATTTAATTTGGTTTGTAATGGACACTCTTTGATTTAATTTTTGATTCCTGACATAGGTATGTTTCCATCTTTTCTTTATTGTTTTGTTTGGATGTGTTCATTCTCTTTGTCTTTCTTCATCAATTCTAGCTCTTAAGTTGTTGGGCGTTACTTTTGTTCCAGTATATTGATCCATGCCCTACAGTAGAGCTGCAAGAACATGTAATTAAAAATAGGTATGACATCAAGTGAATGACTCATTATGACGTGTGGTGGCTTTATATTACTAATGCCAAGTATTATCTTTTGGTTTGTTGAAGTAGTTATTATTATTATTAATAATATTGTTGTGCGTTAATTTTGTTCTCCCCCTTCCAGTAAAGCTCCATCCTTCCCAACTCCACAATAAATTATCCAATTCTTTTATTTGTTGTCTTCCAGGGAAAGGAACTGAGGTTGAAACAACACTATTTCTTTGTCTCAGCATCCTTACAAGATATCATTCGAAGGTTCAAAGATGATCACAAAAACTTTGAGGACTTCCCAGAGAAGGTTATCATACATGAAACTTGCACTCATTTTACTGAAAGATGAACTGTCTGGCCTTATGCCATTTTAATACGACAGTAAGATGAAGGGAAAATTTTCTGCCCACCACAAATTTCCCCTGATATTGTGGTTTGTTTTTTTATGATCCGACTTTTCTACTTCCATTCCATTAACCTAAAGCATGTTCCTAATTTCATGTCCAGGTCGCTCTGCAGTTGAATGATACTCACCCATCTCTTGCAGTAGTTGAGGTCATGAGAGTGCTTGTTGATGAAGAACATTTAGGTTGGGACCAGGCATGGAACATTGTATGCAAAATTTTTTCATTTACAACTCACACAGTATTACCTGAAGCGCTAGAGAAAATCCCGGTTGATCTGCTAGGCAGTCTTCTCCCACGCCACTTACAAGTGAGTTTCAGCTTCCACCCCCCTTGATAGCGAAATTTCTGCAATTTATTTCTCTATGTGAATTAATTTCCCCCCTTCTGTAAAATATTGAAAAGGAAAATAAAAAAGAAAAGGGAATGAATACTAGGTGATGAAAATGCAGAATTAGTTCCTGGGCTAGTGGATCTGCCCTCTGAAGGTTGTCTTGCAAGTATTTTAACAATTCACAGGTTTCTGAATTTTTTTTTTTTTTTTTGTATATTTTCATGTAATTTTATGAAGTTTATTTTTCAGATTATATATGACATAAACTTTAATTTCATGGAGGAGCTGAAGAAGAGAATTGGTCTAGATTTCAGTCGGTTGTCTCAGATGTCAATTGTGGATGAAGGTGCTGTAAAGGTATTCAAGAAGGCATATCCTGAAATTGCTTTTATTAGATATTTGATATTATGCTTTATTATTTTCTATATTGAAGTATAACCTTAACTAAATATAGGGAATATCTGAGAAAGATTAGTTTGAACTTTGAATAGTGCACAATGAGAGTTCTTCTGAAGTCTCTGTATAATATAAGTATGTGGGTGTTAATCAGCGTTTCTATAATTGTTTCAATCCATAGAGTCTTGTGTGTTAGCATATAATATATAGCTCAAACTAGTCACTCTATGGATCTTTGCTTTGAGACCACCAATGATTATTTGGTTAAATTTGAGAATGATTTGTATGTGCTTTTTCCCCCTTTCCCGACACCCCCACACCACTAAACACCACACCTCCCACTCTCCCTTATTGTTTTTTAGTCTCATATATCTTTGTTCTTCCTTCCCCATGCCTTCCTCTTTCCCTAAGAAAACTTTCTTCTGTAAAGAAATTCTGCCTTTTCATCTTCTATGTAGCATGCCTTCTAGACCACCCAATCATGCAGGTCCATTTTCTCTATTTCCATTTTTTAATCATATGGGAAGGCTTTGAAATACATTTTTGCATCTTCAAAATCATGCATAACTTTTTTGCATTATGCATGCACAACTTAAGATGCATTTTTGCATCTTAAGTTTGTGAGAGCCTTCAATGATTGGGAACTGGAATTGGTTGTGAATCTGTTAAGTGCTTTGCAAAAAGAATCAGTCAGGTCAGAAATGGACAAAGTCATTTGGAAAGGGGCAAAAGATGATAGTTTTTCAGTGCGGAAGCTTTACAAAGTGCTTCAGCTGAGCCCAGGCTATTCTTTTCCTGAAAAGGGCATGTGGGTAAGAAGTTCAGGCCCCAATCAAACAGCCATTTTTGCGTGGGAGGCATCTTGGGGCAAGGTTCTCACCCTAGATAAGTTACAAAGGAGGGGTTGGCAAGGGAAGCATCATGGGGCAAGGTTCTCACCCTAGATAAGTTACAAAGGAGGGGTTGGCAACTTCCAAACATATGCTATCTTTGTGGTCGCGCAAAATAGACAATTCATCACCTGTTACTACATTGCCCTATTTTCAGCTCACTTCGGGAGATTATCTTTAACTTAGTTGGAGTCCGTTTGGGTTTTTCCTAAAACGTTAAGGAAGCCATAAATCCAAAGCTTGAGGGAACTTTTTGCGGGCTAGAAAAGGTTAAGACTTTTATGCTCATTCCGTTGTGTATTTTTTGGTCCATTTGGAAGGAGAGGAATCGTATAGCTTTTAAAGATGAGATTCTTGCTGTAAAAAGATTAAAGATTTCTTTTGTCTATAATTTCTGGAGTTGGAATAGATTGCACTTACCTCTTCTCTTGTAGGTTATTTGAAGTGGTTGGCCTCCAACTGAGGGCTGGTGAGGCTTTTTGTGTTGCAGCCTTGCTTTTTTTTTTTTTGTTGTTTTGGCCTGCCTTGTATACTTCCGTATACTCTTGGCTATTTTGTAATATATTATGTGTTTATTCATAAAAAAAAAAAAAAAGCATGCATAACTTTTGGTTTGTGGAAAATAATCTACCAAAGAAAATCACATATATGGCAATTATATTCTTGAAATATCCTTAAAAATACTATATCATTTTATCCACTCAAATTTATTTTTGAAATTTTCTGACATGCTTAAAAAATTCTAACAGTTTGTTGTCTCTCTGTGGCTTCTATCAATATGATGGCATGTTTATTTCAGTTCTGAATTTAAAGTTTCTCTTGATTCTGAATGTTTCCTGAATCCTAATGGTATCACATTCATTCATGATCTCTAGGATGTTAATTGAGGATATATAATTAAATTTCTTAATGTTTAAATAGATTGGAAATATTTGCCATGTGGTTACAATTTACAACCATGTCATTTACAGAAAGCTTTCATGTGATTTGTGTGCCATTTGTGAAATCACTTGGTAATACATTAAGATATTGACAGTTTGTGGAAAACTGACAAAAGGAGATTGCTTTATAGGTTTAGAGGTTCAATGTCTATCCCTAACCCCTAACACTGACAAAAGAATTGAAATAAAAAATATAGGAAGGGAAAAAAGGAGTTTCTAAAAGAATCTAGAAGGTAATCAATGCAACTTACTAGCACAATTATACTGAAAACAAAGGACTATTTTCTGTTCTCTATGTATGCATGTGAATGTTTGGAGAAACCGCTAGAGGGGTTTTGTTTTTCTTTGTCTGTACAAAATTTTCATTCTTTGAGTCCTAAATGTACAAGCAGATCCATCTATTAATATCTACTATTGCAAAAGTTAAACATACTGACAAAGACTTCGATGACACCATATTATGGCAACAAGACAGTAATAAACATAGCTCATAATCTATTGCAATGACATGACAAAACACATAGAGATTGAATGACACTTCATGGAGGAGATTGTAAGCCTTCCATTCAAACAAAGGAGCAGTTGGCTCACATATTCACCAAGGACCACCTAAACTAGCTTTTGAGTCTTTGACTAAGGAGTTAGATCTGATTGATATCTTTGAACCAGCTTGAGAGAGAGTGCAAAAATGTTTGATTCTTTCAAGCTATGTTGTGATAAGTTTGATTGGTAGGTCTAAAAATCATGGATGGTTATCTCATATTTTAAATTGGTCTCCAATTTAGATTATGACAAACTTATTGTAACAATTCCCAGTCTTATACTTTTGTAAAGTCTTTATCTATTTTATATCAATTATGTTTATTTTCTTCATATCAATTTTCCGAATATGTTTGAGCACTTGTCATCAAACTGTTATCAGCTGGTCAGCACCTACTGTAAAACCCAGGAAAATTAGAAAATTTCAAAAAATGGCAAAATGATAATAATAATAATAAATTAGCATAATGGTTCAGGAAGGAAAATTTCTAGATTCGGATGATGAAAATCCGATCAAGGCCGCTAAATTGGTCACAAATCTAGCGACCTAGAATTTGTCCAATTATGAGATAATCTGAATTTTTACTACTTTTCTCGCGATAGTACTGTCAAATGACTTCATGACGAGATTTTTAATAAATCCTAAGTCGTGAAATGGTTTGAGCTAAGTTCATTTAACCAATTGAACTCGAAAGAAATAAATCAAGCCTGCGATAAACTGACCGAATGAGAGATGGACATCGCGCCATGTATAAAAATAAAATAAAAAGATAAAAAATTAAAAAAGCAAAGTCAAAACGGGAAAGTGAGAAAAAATGGCAATGGAGCGTGTGAGAGGGAGAGAAAAAATTATTTTCTTTCGCTTTTAAGATCTACTGGAATCGACCGTAGGTTTTCACGGAGCAAAAGTCAAAGCTCTGGCCCACGCATTAAGAGAGCTACACGTGGCAACACCTAGAAAATCTGAGTTTCTCGTCAAACTCACGAGGTAAGGGAATTTTCATATTTGGGTTATTTCTAAATTTCTTAAAGCGTCATTTAAATTCGGCTGGCGCTTTTCTTAAGTCAGAAATTTCACCCCAAATTTTTCGACTAAGCGTAGGAATTTTAGCCCAGACTAAGTTAGAGCAGCCCCGGCCACTCTTGGACTGCTGACAGCCCGACAGGATTTTCTGACTTATTTCGCAGTCCCTGACTGGTGTCGAGGCTTGGCTTTAACTCCGAAACCGATGTCTGGGCTTCAGGGTGTAAGGTGTTTTGGTATCACAAAGAATTCTGATGAACCGTGGGAAGGGACCAAGAAAGGCCCGTCAGATACGGCCTCGAGATTCAGGTCATTTTGTTTGTTATTGCTGGAAAAATAATAATATGTCAAGGTATGTGTTCATGTTAATATGTGTGTGCTGACGTAATACCATGGAAACGCGATGAATGAAAATTATACGTAGGAATATTATTATCCGAAATTTATAAATGTCAGACGTAGCCTCTTATCGTGCATATAAGATGACATCATTTAAATGACATGATTACATTTCATATGCACTATCATACCACGCCGAGTCGTGTGGGTGCATGATGCATCAAGTTATTCACCATTCTGGGGTGAATATATGGTGAGCTCCTGAAATGGGACAAACGCCTGAAAATCTGGCATCATTACTGTGTAAAACAATAATAATAAATCACATGCTTGGAAGATGGGGCGATTCCCCGTAGAAAGACCCAAATTCTTATTCCTCGACGTAATATACGGATCCGCCGATGAAAGTTCGCGAAAGTGTCTGGTTACGCATGGCCCGTGACGAGACCCTAGGAAATTTGTAACCCAAATAAACAATGTGATTTAAGTCATCAAGAAAACTCAGCCGCTTCGACTGGGCCATGGCCCGGCGAAATTTCATCTCACGCATTTATTACTAACATTCCATATATGATTACATTATTTATATGGAATATGGCCTGACGCTTTACGTATGCTATCAATATGCATTTGTATGAAGCATTATAGTAACAATTTTTCTATCGGCATTACTCATCCTCGCCGTGGGATCCCTTTCGCACAGGAGTATACAGGAGACGACAAACTGATCGTGATTATGAATGGCGGCCGATGTGTGGCCTTGATATTACTTTTAGTAAAAGTATTTTATATGGAATCGTAATTACCCTTTTTAATTATCAGATAAATATCGGCATTTATAATTATTGCAGTTAAGTTCGTGATCTGACTCTACTTCGTTGTAATTAAGTGTTTTACTTTCATATTTTAGATTTAAACGCGGAATGAACGGATCCCAAGAAAGCGGATGCATTGAGCGGTGCCTGAAAACTGTCCACTCGGTAGTCATGATATAGTCAGATATTAGAATATGGACGATGGATCCCGTGGTGGCCATTACTACTATGGATTCTGGATGAGTTAAGGTTATATTGTGTTAGAGTAATGGGTAGCCTCCTCGAACAAAGGAGCACTCTACCTCGGCTTTTTGTGAAAATATGGATCCAAATAAACGGGACACAATAAAGCCAGATCCGATCACCCGAATCCACATGAATTCGCGTGTTAACAAGGCCGCCAACGGACCCCTGATCAGCGCCGCGCCTTGGCACGAGCTTAGGTAAACTATTACCTAAAGGAGATCAATGGGTATCCACAGACGGTCCCGATACTAGCTCGTCCCGCCTAGGGTATCAAGAGTCTAGGTACATGAGATTTCCAGCCGATGGGCAAGGGTCTAAATCATGCATTGTCAGGCGTCTTGCGGTGTTTTTGTGGTTTGCACATGTCAGGTGTGATATGTGTAGTGATTTTGCGGTGAATAAAGCATACATGGTGGATTGTATATGGAACATCAAATAGAAAACATAACCTGTGGTTCTAAAAAATGAACATGATGTCAGAATCATGTGTATTAGTGTTCATTATACCACTAAGGAAAAATGGATTAACGGTGTAGTTCATGATATTAAGTCTATTAGTTGGTCACACGTGCACTACTAGTTAGACTGAGAGATAGAAATTTGATAACCTCTATCGCATCCTCAGACGTAGATGGCTAGCGTATAAGAAGATACTGGGTAAGGGCGTGAGCACAACCCATGACCACCTACGCTGACTACCGCACCTCATAGAGTACGATGTTGTCGCTTTAATTACTACCCCTTACGCAGCAGTGTTGTCATGCCACCATCGCATAAGCTGGTGTAATTGGGAACCAAGGGGGGTCAAGTAACCTCCAGAGGTTCGAGGCACATTATCCTCCGGCCCTCAAAGTGGCGAGACCGGGCGGTTTGCGGGTCATCACTCCGACAATGGAAAAGGATAATGGGCGCCGTAGTTGGGCCATCATTGCAATGCGAGCAGGTTGCTACCATCAGATAGACTACAGTAACTAAGAGCCGTGGATCTGACGAGTAACCTGTGGGTTTTAGGCACATCATCCTCCAACATACATGGGAGGAGGGGACTCCGATGGTCCCATATTCTCGCCATTGAAAGAGACGAAGACACACGCAAGATCCCAGATACGGATGCTGCTGGAGACAAGGAGAATCAATCTTCGCCTGTGAAGAAGCAGAATACTCTATTTCCTCGTGACTGATCTAAGGGCAAAGGTCGAGCCGAGTTTAAATTCCAGACGGGCGCATGACATGCTATCATTGCCATCACCGAGCACACGAGACGCAGATCGGTCTCACGTATGCAGTGGATCCCCAAAGAGTTAAGGACAAATACAGTCCCGCCATCGCTGGACAAGCGCGACACAATTTGTTCCTTCACCCTGCCAAGGCTGAGGGATCTCAAGATCGGGCCTCGTGGTGCTTCACAAGCGCCCTTCTCGCACATAGCCGAGAGGCCGTGGTACGGGTCGAGGCTCTGAGGTCGAGGCCAAGACTTCTGTGATCTGCACTTCGTGGACCCAGGGCGCTTTACGCTGTGGTACCGCAACCGAGCTCAGACGTACCGATATGCGAGGCACGCTTCCGCTCTCACAAGAGTGTTTAAAATTTGATGCATGGTATTCATGTTTACACGCATAATATGAGAAAAGCTCGGGCTTAGAGGCCAAACCTCGGAAAAGTCGTCAGGGATAAGGAATTCTCCCCTAGGAACTAGTGGTGGAGTAGTCGATAAGATATAGCGCCCGATCAGAGTCGAGATCTTAGTGGATTCTACTCACTATGGACCGAAAATCATGGACATATCTAGCTCGAGGTCATCCTAGATGGACTCGGTCGATCGCCCATAGAGCTCATTGATCGCGGATCGTAGGTGGGTTACCTTCACACATGCGATGTTATCAGGTTACGCTTCGCAGGGAGAAGCATGATGCTTTTACCTCCCGCACCGTGCACGACTCCAAAATGAAGTGGACACTGATGAGTCACAGCAAGCCTTACCCTGTATGACGGCGTGGACCGGTTTGAGTCTACCTCGGGTGGTTTGAGAGTATGAGGATGTTTTTCCAGATAAGCTACTGGGATTACCTCTACATAAGGATGTAGACTTCTGTATTGAGTTACACCCTGGTACGCCGCCTATTTCTATGACTCTTCATAGAATGACACCAGTTGAGTTACAAGAACTCAAGGTCCAGATATAGGAGCTGTTGGACAAGGGTTTTATTAGACCGAGCACTTCACCTCGAGCGCCTGCCTGCTTTACGAGGAAAGATGTCAGACCGGTTCTTAACGACCGGTGCTGGAGTAAGGCATTCCAGAATTGAAAATGAGGTTTACTACGCCTCCTATTCTAATAGTCCCGAACAGTGGATGTGAGGGTGCACAATCGTAATGCCTCTGGGGTGGATCTGACTGGGATGTTTCTTGATGCAAATCCGAGGGTCAGGGCTTATGGTTCCAGATAGCCTAAAGAATCATGAGCGTAATTACTCTACACATGATCCGGAGTCAAGGCCACATAGTCTTGCCTTAAAGATTTAGCGCCACTATCTGTATGGTAAGCAGCCAGGTATTTTCAAACCACAAGAGTCCGCGATATCTTACACAAATGACCTCAACATGAGGCAAACAGACGGACAGATCCTGGAGGATGACTTCACTTCGTATTACCATCCCGGTAAGGCAAATGCAAGGCCGATGCTGGCCACCAAAGTCACTGGAGTATCGGGCTGTAACTTCCCGGGAGTGGCGTGATGCTCGAGACTCGTGACGCCCAGCCGCAGCATGTTGATCGTGCCTCGCGGAGCGCTAGTGGAGCTTAAGAGGGGCTAATGCCATCCCTATTGAGCAGTAGGATTGAGCCCCGTGCACTGCGACACGTAGACATCGTCCATCGTAATCGAGTAATGTCAGTACGGACGTACGCCAGCCATCCACACGCATTTAGTCTTCATGTGGGACGAGTCAGGGTTCCCCAACCGACCTACTTGAGAAGAGGAGTGGTCGTGCCCCCACAAGCAGAGAAGCAAGGCCGTAGGTATATCGGGCCCTTCAAGGTACTGAGAGGTGGGCATAGTTTCATATCTACAAGGCGCTACCACCGAGTTTATCAAGTGTCCACTGGTGTGTTCCACTTCCATACCGAAGATACTCCAGATCCAAATTTCATGCAAATGATCGAGTAGATTATCATTGACACGTATGAAGACTGAGGAGGACCAACGCATATCTAGGATAGTCGGGATCGTTTTTGCGACTAAGACTCCGCGGGACTTAGTGAAAGTGTCAGGCAACACCGAGGAGAAAAATGAGGCAATTGGGAACGAGAGCAATACCGATGCGTAGCTCACCTATATTTTCCTATTTGAGGATGAATGCAAGGCTGCCTACTATTAGAAGTCTAATATTGGAACTAGAATGACTATCGAGATATGTAATGCGTTTGTATAGTATAGTATGCATGAATTTTCTGGGGAAGAAAATTTGGCTAAGTGGGGAAGAATATAAACCCTAAAAATTAGAAATTTTCAAAATGGAAAATGATAATAATAATAAATCGCATAATGATTGAGTAAGCCTAAAATTCTCGTGATTCCTGGATGACTTAAAACTGGATCAAGACCGGTTAACTTGTCTTCATAAATCTAGGAAGCGACCCAAAAAATTTCGTCGAATTATAAGATAATCTAATTTTTACGATTGTAATAATTACAATGAATCCAGTGACGATTTTTACGAAAATCCTGCCAGAATCACTTACTAAGTTTATTAAACTAAATCAAACTAAAAAGAATAAATCGTGTTTTTATTACGTGACTTAATCTCAACGAAAGACGACATCAAGGCCATGTGATAAAAAAAAAAAAAAAAAAAAAGATAAAAAGAATGTCAAAACTGAAAAGGAGAAAAGGCGGTGGGAGCGCCAAAGGGAGCGAGAGGAGAGAAATTTTTTGTTTTCTTTTTTCTTTCGCTTCTCTCTAAGATCACACGAATCTGATCGTAGTTTCGCCGGCAAAAAGAAATGATACACGCATCGAGAACTACACGTGGTACTCAAAATCTTGAGTTTCGTCAAACTCCAATATAAAATTTTATAATGCCGGTTATTTCACCAGGTGTCATTTAATGACTTTGGGTTTTCTTAGAGACTCCGTGAGAGAGGTTATAAATTTCAAATCCCAAATTGACTGAGCGTTAGTGAATTTTTTAGAAATTTTGAGACTGCTACTTTATTTGGTCCCAAGCAATTTTCACCCTGACAGATTTTGGGCAAATTCCGATCGTGTTAAGGTTTGTTTTGATCCCTAAAAACCCAATGCCTTCAAGCCAGGGTATGTTTTGGTATCATGGTAATTCAAAGGATTTAACCTAGCGGACCAAGAGTCTCTGTATATAGGTGGTCCCACATTGTTTCATTTTGTATGTTATCGCTGAAAATAAATACATTGCCAATAGAGCGTAAAATTCATGTTAATATGTCAAGGATGTATTATCATAAAATTCATGGCTTAATGAAATTATATTATAAATATAATTATCCTAAATTTATAAATGCCGTACGTAGTCTTATCATGCATTTGAAGATTTGACATCACATGAAATTAAGATGATCAGATTTCATATGCACTACCACATCATTAGCCGTGTGGGTGCATGATACTCGTTATCTCACCATTCTCAGAATGTGCCAGTGAGCTCTGAACTGGACAACGTCCAAAATCGAGACCACGCATTACGAAAAACAATAATAATAAAAATAACGTGTGTTCGGGGTGAAGTAAGATGGGGCGCATTCCTCAGCATGAAAAGACCCAAATTTTTATTCTTTGGCCGACATATAAATCCAAAGAATGAAAGTCGAAAGGCCCAAGGTGTCATAAGCCTGAAACCCCTAAGCTCGTGAACCCAAATAAACACACGAGATTTGATAAATTAAAATTCCGAGGGTCAGTTCAATAATTTAAGTCATCAGGTGAAACACCACTGACCGGTTTTCTACACTCGGAGTCAGCAGTGTGAGGGAGCTCTGACGGACTCTAAGCCAGGCCTCAAGAGTCCTTCATCTCATACACGACACCTTAACATTTCATATGTGATTACATTATTTATACTAATACGGCTAATGCTTTACGTATGTCATCAATGCATTTAGGAAGGAGTGCCAGAGAAAATTTTCTACGCATCGCTTCACCCCGCTGCGACCTCCTTTCGCGCATGAGCCATTGTGAGATCTAATAATTCGACGAGGCCGTGATTATGAAGGAGGCCGATGCGTGGCCTTGATATTACTTTAGTAAAAAGTATTTTGTATAAAAGAATTGTAATTAAATTTTCGACTATCAGATAACAATGCAAGATACTTTTGGCAAGTGGCACGTTACTCCGACTCTTTACCGGTCGTAATTTTAAGCGTTTTTCTTTCATATTTTGTATTTAAATGCTGAATTTAACGGATCCCTATAGTGGGATGTATCGGGAGGTGGTGCCGAGTAACTCTGTCCACTCGGTAGTCGTGGATATAGTCAGATATTAGAATACTAGACGTGACTGACCCCGTGTGGTCATTACTACTTCCTCGTTTATACCGACGGGTTATTATATTGCAGCCCCGAACAGCGACTCTTCCGATTTTCACATAGATACTGATCCCTACAACTCCACACAACAAGATGTGGTGATCGGTCACCCGAAATCCAATGAATTCCGCGAGCGCCGACAGATCACAATCCGACCCTGATTGTAGTGGTCAGCACCCACATTCTTCAAAAAGGGCAGAAAACACCTAATCATATCCTAAAAATGGTTTATTTTCACAATTGTTCATAAATGCCTGGCTGCCATCAATTTCGCCTTTTGTGTCTAAACCTAAAATATTCCTTGATTCTGCTACTATGCTCCATACGCTTTTTTAAAATAGTTTATGGAGTGATATATTCATAGGTTCTCATCTTCATTGCTTTGTGGTGAATTGCAAAAATACAATAAAATTGGTACTTAATTCCGTTTGATTTGACAGAGCATTCGAATGGCAAACCTGTCAATTGTTTGTTCTCACACTGTGAATGGTGTTTCGAGGATGCATTTAGAGTTACTAAAAACACGAGTTTTCAAGGTAATTCATCAAGGAGCATTAGTTTATCTATTTTCTTCATTGCTTTATTTTTATCATTGTTATTATTATTATTATTATTAAGGATCATTGCTTCATCAAGGTAATTCCTCGTGGATCCCACGCCAGAGGTTCTTTTGCGTACTTTAAACTGGCCACACAAATTTCAGCATAAGACAAATGGGGTAACTCAGGTGAAAGCACTTACTGTCTTTAATCTTTTTTTTTTATCGATAAAAAGCAATTATATTAATAAAGAAACCCAAGAAAGAAGGATCCAAAACATACACAGGAAGTATACAAAGAGGAACCCAGAAGGCAAACAGAAAAGATAAAGCGACAAAACCACCAATCTAAAGGCTCGCACCCTAAAGAGAGAACTAAAACAACTTTTTACCTACACCCCAACCAGGTCAAAAAGTCCACCAAAGAATTCATATTATCAACACTATGAATATTTGCTAGCGACCATAACTTGCTCAGAAAGATAAATTTTGTCCTCTGATCCGAAGTAGCCCTATTTTCAAAAACCAACATGTTCCTATTATGCCAAATGTACCCGTAATAGACATAAAGGGGCAAACCGCCCATATGTTTTTCGTTTTACTCCACCGGAGCCCTCACAAGAAAGGAGTATTTGAACGACCGAATCCTAAAAAAAAACCCAACTTGTTTCAACTATCGACAAGAAAAGGTCCCAGAGCATTCTGGCCTTTTTGCAATGAAGTAACAGGTGATTTATGTCCTCCTCATCCTTCACAAAGGAAACAACGATTAGCTGGGGAGCCTCCCACGACGTTTGTCGGGTCTAATGTAAGCACTTTCCCGTGAAGCCTCCTAAGCGAAGAATCCGACTCGGGCGGGGCGACAGATTCCAACAGCGAAATCCAGGAAACTAATTTGAGGAGAACAATCTAGCACTCGAACATACTTTTCACGTAAAAGCATCAATTTCGAGCCTTTGAAGAGGATTGTCCTCCCCGAGTCCGATCCGCTTACTCATACAAGACGAAAGCCTATCCACCTCCTCCATTTCCCAATCACAAGTTAACGAAGAAAGATCTGATTCCACTTCAACCCCCACTACATTTGTCCCACACAAATCCGCCACCCTAGCATTTTTTTGGGCTGTCAACCTAAATAAATTGGGAAATCTGAGACTCAACGCCTCCTCTCCACACCAAACATCCTTCCAAAAGCTAATCCTTCTCCCATTTCCAAGGGCAAGAGTGGTATTTCGACAAGTCAAGCCATTCTTTTCTGATTTCTTTCCACAAACCAACCCCAAAACCACCATTGATATTGCCAGAACTCCAACCCCCAGAGTCTTCACCGAACTTACTACTAATAACCTTTCTCCAGAGAGAATCCCTCTCATTAGCGAAACGCCAACACCATTTGCTCAGCAAAGCTTTGTTGAGAATGGAAAATCTACGCAAGCCAAGACCCCCTTTCTTTTTCTCTGTACAAACCGTCTTCCAATTTACAAGATGAGTCTTTTTCACAAGACTACCCCCACTCCACAGAAACTCTCTTTGTATCTTCCACCTCAACATCGAAACCGGCACTCGACACAAAGATAAGCACAGATGGGAAGGCTCAATAAGGTACTTTGAATCAACGTGAGCCTACCTCCCCTTAGAAATATACTGTGATTTCCAAGAAGCTAACCTTTTCCTGAACTCCGCCTTCCATCAGATCCCACACCCCAAAAGCTTTATGCTTAGCCCCAAGGAAGCACTCAGGTATGAAGAGGGTAGGAGCCAATCCACATCCAAGTTCACCGCTAACTCCCCATCGTTCAACCGAAATAACTGCAAA
Organism: Tetrastigma voinierianum; assembly: GCA_016808115.1. NCBI lineage: Eukaryota > Viridiplantae > Streptophyta > Magnoliopsida > Vitales > Vitaceae > Tetrastigma > Tetrastigma voinierianum. Next base: position 87,247 of record JAEQBH010008284.1, on the reverse strand, counting down.
TCTCACTCTTATTTAGGTTGATCCTCATACCCTGTATTGCCGCCTCAAACCACATCGTATCCAACTCGTAAATTTCACCGATCTTTGTTGGCACCATTAACAACAAAGTATCATTTCCAAGATAAGCAAGTGAGATACAGAACCACCCCCATCCCTAACTGCAATTTTGCTCCCAGAGAGGTAATTTCCATCCACCGCACGAATCAATAACCGACTTAACGCCTCCATACCTATCACAAAAAGGTAAGGGGAAAGAGGGTCCCCCTGTCTTAGACCCCTCGAGTTTTGGAAGAAGCCAGCTGGAGACCCATTGACCGTATCAGAATGACGCCGTGGAAACACACCACTTCACCCGTACCACCCACCGTCGCTAAAACCCATCCTTTCTCTCCAAAACCCGAAAATTTAAACTCCCAACTTACATGATCATAGGTTTTTTCAATGTCCAGCTTGCACACTATACCACTCTCCTTCCTTCTAATAATAGTGTCTCACAAATTCTCGCTTGCTATCGCATCAGATCCAATATTTGGGTTCACCTCAACAAAGGCCGATCGCATCGGGAAATGACTTCGGCCCAAAACACTTTTGATCCTATTAGCTAGTACTTTGCCAAAAATCTTATACAAACCTCCCACTAAACCACCTGCCTAAGGTCCTCGATCCTCAACATTCTGCTTTTTAGGAACCAACACAAGGAATGTGGCATTAAGGCTTCTAACAAATTTGCCTTGCTCATGGAATTCCTTAAAAAAACCCAACACCTCGGCCTTAACAAAATCCCAACTGAAGGACCAAAAAGCCAGGGGAAAACCATCTGGCCCAGGAGCTTTGTCTCCACTGAGACCTGAAATAGCCGTCCAAATTTCCTCCTCTGAGAAAACTTCTTCCAACTTTGATGCAGCCTCCAGACCAATTTCATCAAACGAGAGGTCGGGAAGGGAAGGACGCCACTCTGAAGGGGCTGAAAGGAGATTTTTGAAAGCATCTATCAACCCAACCTTAATTTCAGCCTCCTTTTCCATCATTTTACCATTGATACTGATTTTTCTAAGACAATTTCTCCTTCTATGAGCATTAGCCATTTTGTGGAAGTAACCTGTATTTTTATCCCCATCCTTCAGCCACAACTCCCTGGATTTTTGTCTCCAAGAAATCTCCTCCAAAACAGCCCAGCTCTTGTACTCTTCTTTAGCCATAATTCTTTCCTCCCTTTCCTCTAAAACCAACTCCCTTTGCTTCTCCAGATCGTCCCAGAATGAGACCCTTTGCAGGGCCTCCTTCTTCTTGACTTCAACTCTGCCAAACACTTCCATGTTCCAAGACTTTAATAAACCTTTTAGAGCTTTCTGCACAAGTGTAATTAATATAACCGAACGAGCCATGAAACTCTAAATTTTAAGCCACCACTTCGTAGTTTCTCCTAAACCCCGACCTTAACCACATGAGCTCGCAAAACGAAAGGGGAGGCCCGACCTAACCCCATCACTATCCAACAAAGAAAGGAAAGTGATCGAAATGTCTAGGAAGACCTCGAACTACATTGCAAACCGGCTCTCCCAACTCAGGAAACCAGAAATCTATCCAAACGCGACATGGACCTTCCATTACGACCCCAGCTCCAAGTAAAAAGACCCCCTCGAGAGCAGGCCCGAGCCCCAACTCGTTAACAACCTCAAAGAAAACTGCCCCATCAGAGAATACCACCTCTGCTCTTCAGTGAGAGGATCTCATTAAAATCCCCACCTGTGCACTCATGACCTCCCACCAACCCCCGATACTCCCCTAACTCCTCCCAAAACTTCCTTAAGCTTCCTCTCTCGACCGACCGATAAACTCGAAACATCCAAAGCAAGCCTCCCTCCACCATTTTAAACAAACACGAAATTGAGAAAAGACCGATTTCCGAGTCAACCAACTCCAAAATTCTTTTATCCCGTAACAAAAGTATCTCCTGCACCTCTGATTCAGAGCCTCCAAATGTAAAAGTCTCTACTTACCCTGCTACAAGCCACCGCTAAAGATTCATCTCGACTTTGGTCTCTTGAAGACAAAACCAAATCCAATTTCCTCTGATATTCTTAATAAAGTTCCCATGATCTTCCTTTCACAGGTCATTTACCCCTAATTATTCAAGACATTATTTTTACTTTCATTATAACCTTAGCATTAGACTTCTTTCTTTTCTCCTCCCTTAATTTGATTTCTCCCCTCGTAATTGATGGTGCAAAACCGCTTTAATTCCGTTCACATCCGACATTGCAATGGCCCCTTTATTTTCCACTCCGATGCCGCCGCCACTATCTTGCTAAGGCACCCAAAATCTCGCTCTCGAATCCCACGCTTGAAACCCTGCACTACCGAACTTGATCACAACCGGCCTCTCCTCCCATTTCTCATAACCCTCAAAACTTCCGACTCCACGTAGACCACTCCTCTCCCCCGCCGCCCCTCACCCAATCGAACCCCCTTCAATAACCACCGTGCCACCCGAGGCTTCCGACCCCACTTCTCCCATCCGTCGCCACCATTCTGGGCCTGCTTCGAAGTCATCTATTTCTTTCGGGCCTTTAGAGAATCTACTCCGTCCGGAAGAACCCCCCCAAAAGAAGCGGCCTACGTAAAAACAAATCAGAGACGGGGTGGAAGTCTTCGTGGATTAGACTCTACATACCTGGCATCGTCATCTACCATCGGAGGTACTTCGACATGATCATCTCTACTGCCTCCTTCTACCCAGTTCGTCGCTCCTCTAATCTGCTTCTTCAGTATCCTGTCTGAAGAAATAGGGCCATTTTTTTTCTCTTCATTTAAATGCCCCTTTACTGGGCTAACTCCTAGCCCTCTTTGAACTGGGCTTAAGTTCTTCCTACCGGGCCTCCATGGCTCTACCCATCGGGCTTTGGTCTTCAGTGGCCCACGGCTGGGCTCTTCGCGCCAGCTCCCCCATCCCTCACATGACCCATCAATCGCCACCCTAGCCCCGGCTCCTCAACTCTGGCTTACACCAAGGGGGCCCGTACCACACCTATAGCTCCTCGTCTCCGTTCGCAGTCAACCCCTCCCGTCGCCCTCCACTAACAAAGCCTGTTTTCCCAAGACACACTCTTCCTGGGCCTGCATCTCCTCTGACGAACGCTTCCTTTTTTCACAAGGCAAAGCCCCTTTTGTCTCTTCAGTCATTTTCACTCTGGCATGTACCGAACACTCCACGCTCCCTCTTGCGCGTGAACGCACTTCTCCTTCTTCCCTGGTTTCACCTTCACTTTCCGACTTCATCGTCCGACTTTCCAACATCATCTGAGGTGAAATTCCCACCATAACTGGATCGCAAAGCCGGTCTCCTTCTGACACTACCACCGACTTTATCCGATCTTCCATCCACACCGTGATCCCGCCACGCAGACGTCAACGCCCAGCTTTCATCCACTCCATCTAAATCCACCACCATCATCTATTCATACGCTTTAATAAGACTCGTCCAAAAGATGCGCAACCAAATAAATCTTAAATCCATTAATCGTTTCTAATTGCTTCTTCCATCCATGCACTACATCTTTTCTCCCCATTTCCTATATGGATATCTGGGACCCCTAGCTCACCTGCTCCCTCCCTAAGGATTCTTCGCCCATTCGACTCTTGAAACCAAACAACCAGGTCCCTCTCCTCACTTCCACTTTCAAAACTCCCCGTAACCTTCCAGCCCACGCCCGTCTGTGTGGACGAGGTCCGAATCCGAGAGCCGCCTCCCACCTCAACCCACCAAGCAAGAATCTAGCTGCCCTAATCTTTCCTCAGTCTCATCTTCCCCCACTCTTACCCTGACCACTTCCTCTGAAGTTCCGAACCCTGGCTCCCACACCGTCAAGAAAAAAGACTCCTGGGGATAGCCAAGTACTCAACCCTTTCCTATGACCTTTGCACTTCTTCCTGACGTTGTCTTTCTGCCGTTCTAAAATCTTAGGACCCACTCCGAGAGAACGGAGTTTCTCTGCCATAATCTTCCAGCCCCTCACCAAGCCTTTTCCTTCCGGGATACATATGGTGCTCTAACCTTTTTCCAACTCAAGGCCCCGAACCGAGCAATATAAGAAATTACCTGCATTGTTCGAGCGTCGCTCTAGCTTATAGCGTCTTCCTTCTTCCTCCCAATTCGCAAACCAATCTGGGTTGCGAGAAATCTTGTCACAATCCTCGATCCCCAAGAGTAGTCGTTGGAGACTTGCCTCTCCGAACCTCACCCATGATGTCGCCCTTTGCATCTCTCCCAAATACATCCTCTCATTTTCTTACTCTTCTCCTCGATCGAAATCTCAAAAGTTTTGGCCTCAACCGCGAACCAAGCTTTCCTCAACCGCGAACCAAGCCTTCCCCGAACCTCACCCATTAGATCCCTGTCTTTAATCTTAACGCGATCAAATTGCTTATACTTCTGTTGTTTCAGTTTAGTAACAGAAGAATAGTGAAATCCACAACTGAAAGATACATTGACCCACTATTTAACTCAAAATCTCTAATTGCAATGTAATATGTAATCGAAGGAGTAAAAATGTTTCCCTCCCTGGGCGCATGTGAACTTCCCAAGAGCACCTCAATAGCACCGACCTCAATCAAAGTCCCACATAGAATTCAGTGCTCCAATATTTGCCTGAATCTGTTTTGACTTATGTACAAACTATGTTGCTTGTGTCACTTGCTAAAAATTAAGAACCATCCTTTTGCTTCAGTAATTCATGTGAGGAAGTTAATACTTGTCTGTCACGAAGTTTTTTAACTTTCCAAAAACATTCTATTGCTCAGCGTCGCTGGATTGTGGTGAGCAATCCTAGTTTATGTGGTCTTATCTCAAAATGGCTTGGAACAGAAGCTTGGATCAGTGACATGGACCTCTTACTTGGGTTGCGAGAATTTGCAGCAGATGTGGATCTACATCAGGAATGGAAGATGGTACTTTTCAGCTTTGATATGCATCCAGTTGCTCTGGAGACAGTAATTTTATTTTTCTTATAGTCATGTATTACATTGATTTTTTACTTTTGATGTGTTAAATTCTGTGTTGTAGGTCAAAAAGGTAAATAAAATGAGGCTCGCAGAATACATTGAAGCAATGAGTGGTGTGAAGGTTTGATGAGAAACATTTTCCTATCATTGAATTTTCCATGTTGCTTCTTCATTCCTTGTTTCTAATCTTATGGAGCTTCCTTGTGGACTTATCCTTAAAATGGATCACCTTCACTGTATACGTTTGATGCAATGTTTGATGTGCAAATCAAGCGAATACATGAGTATAAAAGACAATTGCTTAATATACTCAGCATCATCCATCGATATGACTGCATAAAGGTATTTGAATTGTGTTTCAAGTTAACAGATACATTCACAAAAGAGTGTCTGGACTTCAGTTCTGTTGCTAGTCCCGTTTTTAACATCTTTTTGTCACTGAAACCTAACTACTTTTGTCAGCATGTGGGATTTTTTTTTGCTCCAGAGTTATGGTTTGGATGAAATTCCGAAGCACCTGAAAACCAGTACTTCTAAATCCTCACTTATGAGATGCAGTAACAATGCTTGTTCTAATGAAATATATACTTCAAACAACAAACATAAATTTTACTAGGCTTGTACAACTTATATCGACTTCTATTTGAAATATTCATTTATTTTGTGACAGAATATGGAGAAGACTCAGAGAAGGAAGGTTGTCCCTCGTGTTTGCATAATTGGGGGGAAAGCTGCTCCTGGCTATGAAGTTGCTAAGAACATCATCAAACTTTGTCATGCTGTAGCAGAAAAAATTAATAATGATGCTGAAGTTGGAGATCTTCTAAAATTGGTAAAAAGACATTTATGTGTGGGCATGCATTCTGACCTGTGTACCATCTAATTTATCTCCTAGAACCTCTCACAACAGAAATACTTACAAAAATGAAATGAAAGGAACCTAGAGGCCATATGCTCTAAGCCCTAGGATATTATTAATCCATGCCCATTCTTCCTCGATCATTCTTGCTCATGTAAAGATCACTGCCATTTTTTTAATCCCGCTTAACAGACCTCCCAACTTTGATTCCTTTGCATTGAACTGTAAAAGCCACCCAAAGAGAAAATGTCTAAATCCATTCTGCAAGGCCATGAGTAGACAAGGAGATACATTTAAGGATCTCTTGCCATAAGGGTTGCCAGGACATGTTTTTTAAATGAGTTCATATCCCGTTATGAGAGTTGTTAGAGGTTTTTTTTTATAGGTATTATGAGCACAAGAGTTATGAAAACCCATGGAAAATGCACATTGATGCAATGAAGGTAGATTTGATGATGAAATTACTAGTTGGTGCCAACATATACTTAAAAAAAAATTTCCTTAACCTTCCTCCACATTGTTTTGCTTTGCTTAAGTTATTCTGTCCTGTTGATTCATTTTTTTGTTGTTATGGCAGATATTTGTCCCTGATTATAATGTTTCTGTTGCTGAATTGGTAATACCAGGGGCTGACCTTTCACAGCACATTAGGTTTGTTAGCACTCTACACGAATTTGATATAATTGTTAGTTTCAATCTCAGGGTCCTTTGTTACTTAACTAAGGTGGCACTGGTTATGGCTAAAAGCTTAATGCTTAATGACAAGGATGACTAAATTTGAATTTCTGTAAATCTGATGACTTAACTTATAATGCAATCCTTACCCTATTTATCAAAGTTATTTGGGAAAACCCACATAAATTGTTTTTGGAATACTTAAATTGACATATTTACCCTCATGAATATTAACTAATAAACATATGAGAGATAAATAAGGAAAAAATGGTTGATGATAGTGTCCAGAGCTGAAAAGAAGTTCATGAATCTATTTTGATTATAAAAAAATTAATTTCTTTTAATTTAGTGCTTTAAATTAATTTTGACTTTTAGTTGTATTGTTAAGGTAACTTTTTAATTTGAATATTGTTAATTGTTAAAGGTGTTTGTTTTTAGTTTTTACATGTTAAACACCTTAAAATTTGTAATCCAATGAGTTTGGCCTTACAAAATAAATATTATGTTTTCTTATTTTATACAAGTAAGATAGGATATTTAAAAACTAATAATCGGGTAAAAAAATAGTAATTTAACATTTTCCAAATATTTAAATGCAATATTGAGCACTTCAATACAAAAAAATTAAGTATTGTTTTATAATATTGTTACATCATTTCATGATAGAATGGTGGTGGTAGAGCAAAGATTGGTGATAAGAAGAGTGGAGTGGTGGATGTCAATTAAGTAAATCACATATGATTATGTGAATTTGGAAAGAAAGAAGAAAGAAAAACAAAAAGGTTTTAAATTAAGATGAAAGTGATTAAAAAATAAAAATATTTTCTATTTAGACAAATTATTATTTTTAAGAAAAAAGGTGATAAATTAGACAAGAAAAAAAAGAAATTAAAGATGTCTTAAGTTTGAAAGTAAGTCAAAAGAAAACAAGCCTTAAGTTATCTTACTAAACATACTTAATGACTTTGAAAATAACAAGAAGGGAGATTTGGAGGAAACAATTCCTTGTATTTTTCATTGATTCATTATGAATATATATAGACACACACACAAAAGCCAATTTAACCTTCCTAATAGATTACAACTCTATAAGACAAGTTTCCTTGTAAGTTACAACTCTATATGTAAAGTAGATATATGCAATAACACTCCCCCTCAAGTTGGAGCATAGATATTAATCATGCCCAACTTTACATAGATAACTAACTCGGTCCTCACTTAGGGCCTTTGTGAAGATATCACCCAGTTGTTCTCCAGTCTTCACATATCCTGTAGAAATGAAGTCAGTTATATTTTCTCACGAACAAAATGACAATCTATCTCAATATGCTTAGTTCGTTCATGAAACATAAGATTAGAAGCAATATGAAGGGCAGCTTTGGTTGTCACACCCGAGGAGTTTCTTTGGGTAGTGTCTGATGCCAACTTCTGAAATTGATGAAACCCACATGATCTCATACAATTTATTGCCATCATTATATATTCAAACTCTGCCTTTAGATCAGAGACGTAACACTCTGTTTTCTAACCATAGAATGAATTCCTCGACAAAACAATTATCATGAAGAGGACCTCTTGTCTTTCTTAGATCCTGCCCAATTTGCGTCAAAAAAACACTTAATTTTGTTATACCCATGATTACTGTATAAAATACCACGACCTGGGGCTCATTTCAAGTAACATAGAATCTATTCAACAGTTGCCTAATGGTCGACCGTTGGAGCGGAGATGTACTGACACAACCACGGCGGAGTGGACTTGAAGCCAGCCGAGGTGGCGATGCTTGGGGACGAGGAGTTCTTTGTAAAGGCAATTCGGCAGCCTCATCCCCCATATCTACCAGGGATCACTCGAATGTTTTGCCTTCTCTCTAGTAAGGTGTACGCCTAGAACCATAGGGAAACTGCATGGCTTTACCCCCAACTTTCCAGTCTTAGACAATAAATCAAGCACATATTTCCTTTAAGATAAGAAGATTTCATGTTTGCTTCGCATAACTTCAATGCCTAAGAAGTATCTTAGCATCCCTAAGTCCTTTGTATGGAATTGGCTCTGAATAAAGGACTTAAGAGATGAGATACCTTTAGAGTAACTCCTAGTGATAACAATATCATCCACATACACTACCAACATAATGATGCCTAAACTGGAGTTTCTGTAGAAGAAGAGTGGTCAAATTTACTCTTCTACATGCCAAATTCCTCAACGGCTTGGCTGAATTTACCAAATCACACATGGGAACTTTGTTTCAAACCATACAAAGACTTCTGAAAACGAAAAACCTTCCCTATCTTCCCTTGAGCAACAAACCTGGAGGTTGCTCCATATACACCTCCTCTTGAAGGTCGTCATGAAGAAAGACATTCTTAATATCAAGTTGGTGGAGATCCCAATGATAAGCGGCAACCAGGGAAATAAAAAGCCGAACAAATGTCATCTTAGCAATAGGGGAAAAGGTGTCAGAATAGTCCACGACATAGGTCTGAGCGTACCCCTTCCACAAGTCGTGCTTTCATTCGAGCAATTGAACCATCAGGATTAACTTTAACTACAAACACCTAGCGGCATCCAATGGCTTTCTTCTCAGCAGGTAACTGTACCAAGTTCCAAGTTCCAAGTACCATTGTCATCTAAAGCCTTCATTTCTTCCACCATAGCAGTATGCCAACCAGGGTGAGATAAAGCCCCACAGACAATTTTAGGAAGAGAGATAGAATCCAGGAATGCAATAAAAAAACATGAATGTGATGACAAACGATTATAAGAACAAAATGCGGAAATTTGGTGAACACACTAACGTTTACCTTTACGAAGAGCAATAGAAAGATCATCACTGGAGACTGGATCTAATATTGAAGCAGCTGGTGTTAGACTCGAGATTGGGGGGTTTTGGCGTCAAAAGTATACCTGATTAATGGGAGGTTTAACAGGAATGAGAGCTGGAGTAGGAACTGGTAAGGAAACATAATAAACCAATAAATCATCATCCTCCCCTGGACTCGTAATAAAGACTAAGGGGAAAACTGGTAAAGATCAAAGAACGCAACATCAATGTATTACCAAAGTAACGTCAAGAGCTGGACAATAACACCTCTACCCTTTTTGAACACGAGAATATCCCACAAAGATACACTTAAGGACTTCGATCAAGTTTAGACCCGAACTATTATCCCGAACAAAGCATGTGCATTCAAATACTGGGATCAATAAAACAAATCCGGCTTATTTCGGGAAACAACTAAAGGGTAAGGAGTAGTCCAATTAAGAACCGACGAGGGCATCCTGTTAATAAAAACAAGTCAGGAGATCGAGTCGCCCAAAAAATGTTTGGGTAGTGGACATTCATTCGGGAATAAAAAGTGGCCTCGAGTAGTCTCAAGAAGATGTCTATTCTTTCTCTCAACTACCCCATTCTGAGATGGTATATCAACACACGAAGTTTGATGGAGAATCCCATTTTGTAACATGAAGGACTGAAAAGTTTCCGACAAATATTCCTTAACATTATCACTTCTCAATGTTTGAATAGAGATATGAAATTGTGTTTGAATTTCAGCATTGTGAAGAAATATAAGAAAATGATGCTTTTTTTATCGATTTGGATGATTCAAACATTACAGCCTCACCTACTTATATACATTGTACACATAAAAATAAAATAAATCAAGTACAAAAATGAAGGAAAATATCAGATAGGAAGGAGGTGGAATAAATCATGGATATTCTAAGAATATCCTATGATTCTTAACACTTCGCTTCGGAGACATAGTTATACGCACCAAGTTGCTACAAATGAGCCGCAGAATACTTCAAAATCTCTGAGAGACTTAATGAAAATGTCTCGCAAGAATGGGTCACCCAAGTTAACGAAACTGAGTAGCCCATGCATCCTCGAGACAATCTTTCTCTCGAACGCAAGTTGACAATCCACTTCAATATGTTTGGTCCTCTCAGAAGACCGGGTCAGCAATGTGTGGGTCGCTCGGTTATCACACACAAGCGCCATTTGTCCATCTTTTCCCAAATCTTAGCCTGCGAAGAGACTGCTTGTTTTTCATATAAGTTCACAAGTTGCCAAAGTCATAGCTCAATACTCAGCTTCAAGACTAGACCTGGCCACCACATCTTGTTTCTTACTCTTCCATGATTTTAAGTTTCCTCCAATAAATACACACAATATCCCGGCTGAGCGTCTATCATCAGCGAGCTTTGCCTAGTCCGTACGACAATATCCAACAACTGGTGTGCCCCGTGTTCGCATAACACCCCCCGTTCTGTTCTCTCGATATAACTGAGGATACGCGGGATCACAAACATCCAGCTGACTATCACATGATGATCACAGGAATTGACTAACTACACCAATAGGAAAAAGTAAATGTCCGAAAGGATGGTGAGGTAGCTTTAGTCTCCCCCCATTAGTCATTGATATCTCCTCCTGATCTCAGAGGCCCCTCTTGTCCAAAAATAAGCTCGACGTCTCGAATTCATAGGAGTGTCTACAAGTTTATAGTCTAGCATAATAGTTTCCTCCAATATATCCAAGACATACTTCCTCTGAGACATAACCACATCTAATTAAATCGAAGCATCACAATCCCAGCATCAGCTTCCCAAGTCTTTGTCCGGGAAAGTGGTCAAGCAGATGTTTAAGTTTCCGAATACCATCCTGATCACTGTCTATTATAACAATGTCGTCCACATAAACAATCAGATAGATGCACTGTCCTGATGATGTATGATGATAGAAGACAAAGTGGTCTAATGTACTCTGAGTAATACCGAACTCTTATACACAGAGCTAAAGCGGCCAAACCAGACTCAAGTGGACTGCTTTAGGTCATATAAGGAACGATGTAACTTGCATACAAAACCAAACTCCTCCTGAGCAAAAAATCTAGGCAGTTGCTCCATATATACCTCCTCAGCGAGGTCGCCATGGAAAAATGCATTCTTGATGTCCAACTAATACAGGGGCCAAGAGCTCATAGCAGCCATAGATAAGAGAAGACGAACGGAAGTCATCTCGCAACAAGAGAAAAGCGCCATAAGACCCGAGCCATATATTTGAGTATACCCCTTAGCAACCAAACGAGCCTTAAGACTATACACTCCGCCATCCGGACCAATCTTAACAATATAAACCCAACGGCAACCAATAGGGGACTTGTCAATAGGTAAGGGAACTAGGTCCCATATGCTAGGAGAATGCAGAGCAACCATTTCTTCAACCATTACCCTTTCCACTCGAATGAGAGCCTACGGACATTGTTAGAAGAGAAACAAAAAGATAAGGTGGAAATAAAAGCATAATATGATAAAGATAAACGACGATAAGACAAGAAAGTATAAATAGGATGGGGATTACGAGAGGAACGAAAATTCCTTCCGATCGGGGATGGGAGGATTAGCTGAGACCTACGGGGCACCGACACGCGGAGTGGTGGCGCCGCCATAGAGATGAGTCATTTCCTGGGAGCTCCTGTCAATACGCGGACGACGAGTATAAACTTGTAACGGTTGAGGTGGAGTAGCTGGGGACTTAGATGGTAAAACCGGAATGGAAAAGATGAGAGGTAGATATAAGACCTCAAGACTAGAAGGAGGTAGGGTAGAGAAGATAGAAGAATGTTCAAAAAAGGTGACATCAGCGGAAATAAAGTATCGATGTGTATCAGGAGAGCAACATCGATAACCTCGCTGAAGGCAGGAATAACCAAGGAAGATGCACTTCCACCTTTAGCGGAGTTTATTCCGCCGAGGAGTATGTGGACAAACAAGCGCGCCCGAAAACACGTGAAGGGAGACAAAAAAGAGGTTGATTAGGAAAGAGAAGAGAATAAGAAACCTAATCACCCAGTACAAAAGAGGGCATGTGATTGATCAAATAGCGTGCGCTAGCATAGTATGCTCCCAAAAAATGTCGCGAGGAATGGTATGCTTGAGGAGAAGAGGGAGCCGCCCTCAAATTCATGACAATTTTCGCCAACCACCCCATTTTGTTGTGAAGTGTAAGCACAAGAAGACTGATGAAGAATCCCATGGGAGGATAAAAAGGCAGAGAAAGGGGCAGAAAGGTATTCTAAGGCATTATTATCGCAGAAGATGGGATATGTGAAACTGACACGATCTAGCAAAAAAATTGAATACTAAATAGCTTAGTTCAACTCTTCATTAAAAATATCCAAGTACAACAGGAAAAATCATCAATAAATGTAACAAAAATACCTAAACCTAAAGTAGACGTATTGGGATCTACGCCCCAAACATCATTGACGAGCTCAAAAGGAAAGACTTTAGTCCGGACTCTAAGCCGCTTAAGGAACGAAACACGAGTATGTTTCCTGCTTCCATGCATCTCTCTTTCTAGTGAAGATAAGTTGGAAAAGCGAAACCACTTTCTGAGCTCAGAAATGTTCTCGACGACCGAGACAAATTTTATGGTGAAAAGAGGTTCATCTCGTCGGGGCAGGCATTTGATGAAGATGTGTTCGAAGCCGAGATGATAAAGGTCTTGAGACTCATGTCCTATGTCAATCGTCTTCCCCATACTCTGGTCCTGCAAGGTGACAGAAGAGTGAGAAAAGGTAATCGAACACAGCAGAATAAGACACAACCATTAGGTGGTTTGTCGGAATTGAGAACACCGTGAAATGTAATCTCGAACCTTCTCGTGGCTTTCATACTCAAGCAAGCAAATATGTTAAAACGATATTTTTCTTATCGATCGATGATCTCCGTAAACATTACAGCCCTACCTACTTATATACATTAAGACATAAAAAGGAAATAAATCAGCGACAAAACTAAAGGAAAATATTATACAGAAAGGGAAGTGGGAATGAATAAGAGGATATTCTGGGGAACATTCTATAATTCCCTAACAAGCACAAAAGACACTAAACGAAAATTCTTAACGACTTTTCATTAGATAAAGTCAAGTGACACAAGAGAAATCATCCACAAAGGTAACGAAATATTTAAACCCAGTCGGAGACAAAACTAAAAAGGACCCAAACATCATAATGAACTAACTCAAAAGGAGCGGAAGCTCGTTTATTGACCCTAGGACCCAAATGCACACAATGGAGCTTAGCATATTGGCACGACTCACAATTCAATGAGGATAGGCTAGAAAACTAGGGATATAGCTTCTTCAATAAGGAGAGAGAAGGATGACCCAAGCGACAATGTAATTCGAATGAGGTAATAACCTGCATGCTAACATGTGTTGGCACCCGCTCAAGGATGTGGGAGGACCCCGTGATTCTTATGCCTTCTACCAATAACCCGCTTCATCGAAAGATCCTAAATTAGACCCATCTGCAAAGGTAGCAATAGAGGTAGCACGGTGAGACCGAAACGTTATAAATAAATTGGAATTACTTGTCATGTGGTCGGTGGCTCCAAAGTCAATGAGACCCATATGTGGAGGAAGATGAAAGAAAACACGTATCAAGTTTTAATTCCCGACTCCAACAAGTGTGTAGATAGGAGTAAATGCAAACTTAAGTGATTTATGATAACGAACGCATCGAAATCTTCAATTTTTATTTTCAGAACTTTTTGCCAATTCCGGCGTACATGTCTTGGATTATGGCAATAATGGCACACAACTCCTCTTGAGGGCCAAGTTGCAGATCTAACTCAAACAAGCCTTTGAAAATCCAAAAAATACCAGAAAAATAGGATCTTGCAATGAAAGGAACCACCTTTCTATGAAAAACACTGCATTGGAATAGAACAAGAAGGGAGAATTGGAGAAAATAATTCCTTGTATTTCATTGATCCATTATGAATATATATATATACAAAAGCCAATATAACCTTCATAATAGATCACAACTCTATAAGACAAGTTTCTTAATTGGTTACAACTCTATATATAAAGTAGATATATGCTATAACAGACTTCAACTATTAACTTTAGCAAATGCCCCCATGGGCCTATGCTATCCTACTTATTAGCGTGTATTTTTTTTCCTTAAAAACATCTTAATGAAGGATTCAAGTGAATTGATTTCCGCCTTTTCTAAGTCATCGCTTTCTCAAAATCGCACAACTATTGCACAAATAATCTATTTTGAATCTTAGCAGCACTGCTGGACATGAGGCACTGTGAACCCAGCATGAAGTTTTTGATGAATTTGGTTGTTTGCTTTAGCCACAAAGAGATGGATCACGGTTGAAATTATTGAAGAAAATAAGACAAAATGGTAATTTCCATTTAAATGAGGTTTACTAATCTACCCTTGGGAAATGAAATTTGTCTTGTTTCTTGGAAGATTCATAGGTCATGTCACTTACCACCCTTATGGGTTTGTTATGACCAGCCATTGTGTGTGGATATTGTTTGCTTTGAGCCATTCACCTGCACAACTTCAAAATGCATCCATAGTTCATCCACAACTTCATGTGTGGATATTATCTGCTTTGGGCAAATCACTCTCATGACTTTAAAACATGATCAAACAATTGAGAGGCATTATACCCCTTATGAAATGCCAAAATATCTCCTTCCTAAATGATGTGGGATGTCACATCTTAGTATTGGAATCTTTGGATTATTTAATTACAAGCCTTGGATCATTGGGGTGTATGCAAAATGGATCTCTAAATCTGCATAATAGAAGCATTCAAAACCTTGAACCTTAAATCTAGGTGCTTAGAAAAGCATCCTGGTGATTTGGATGTTCCCATATTAGTTCCTTCTGATGAAGAGACGTCGTATGCATCATCAATCTTGAAAACTAAAGAGTTTTTCATCTGATGGCTATCTTTCCAAATCCCATCATGCAAGAGGGTGGAATCCTTCTTTACCGTAGGCTCTAAAACTCTGGGGGAGGGTGGGGTTACATAAGCTTTTAGTCGGCTTCAATCACTTGAGCCCATCTCTGGCTTAATTCAACCTATTTGATTCCCACTGAATAATTAGCCTACGCCTAATTATTCAATTACTTCAATTTCTTTGAAAGATGAAGCCAGAAGCTCATGTGCAACCTTGCCTGTTTATTGAAACGCTCTTATGCACACTTATGAATAAAGAACCTAACTAATCCTTAAAAATAGTATTTCTAAGGAATGTGAGGTCCTATCAAGGACCATTGGGATAGATAGGAAAATATTGATTCCCTCATAATATAATTCTTAAATTGACTCAATATTTTATTACAAATGGTCAATTGCCTCATATCCCCACAAGATATAACTTATATCCATGACTCCACATCCACTAAATTGAAACTCCCCTTGAATTGATGTTCATAATCTTATGAGATATTACCCATAAAATAAAAAATCTTATGAGATATGGGTTTTTGACCTCTCAAGGTTAACTTTTCAACCAATGAGTTTCATATTTTTCTATTATAAAATTAACTGAAATACCCTAGTTCACAAAGAGCATATGTTAAATTCACTACAGAACTACTGGCATCGTAGATTCATGGTCACATGTTCTTTGGATCACCTAGAGGCATACTATCTCAAACCCATGAGATCATTGTGTATCTTAAGACACCCATTGCAACTTGATCAATAAGAGCAAGAGACCTAGTTTATGGGGGTAGGCAGTGCTCTAGTCTAATTCTTCTTTCAAGGTTGCAAGCATGGTCGCATGTTCTTTGATCACCCATGATATACCATCTCAAACCCATATGATATCATTGTGTATCTAAGCATCACCCATTTAAACTGACCAAGAGGACCTAGTTTATGGGGAATATATGCCTAGCTCAATATTCTTTCAAGGTTGCTAGCTCATACAACTTGTAAATTGGTGAAGCCATGCTCAAATAAAAATCATCCACCCACTCAAGATTAATTCATTCCTTCCATAATTGCTAGGTAATGCACCATAATCTAAAATAGATTTCTAGATCCATGAATCAATTGGCAACAAGTCATCAATCTCTCAAGAACCCTGTGAATTGGATCTTTCATGTAACACCTTATGCACTCAAGTCATGTGCAATATAAGTGATGCAAAGCCTGAATGTTCAATACAGATAATGCATAAATTTAGGATAGTAAAAGAAGAAACAGAATTACAATATCAATATTGATGAATTTTATTTTGTTGTTATATCATATGCTTTTTTTAAGGTTTCTATCCCAACACTTAGGTAATAGTGGTATAGCTATTTAGGATTCATTTAGCCAAGTCAGGATAAGGTCTACTAAGCTTGGGATGAATCCAAACTCCAAACTGAAAAATTTTCAGACTCTATCGAACTCTTCTCAAGCATAGAATTTTACAAGTCTGCAAGTGTCCTTTAAGGCCCCCTCTTTCTAGGTGGGGGTTTGGTTAAGAAATCCTCTTTTTGTATTATTCTATTGGATATTTTCTTTCTCTTTTTTTTTCTCTCTCTTGGGAATTTTTGTTTCTTGTTAATGTTACAGAGTTTCAATGAAATGCCTTGGTTCCATATAGATCTACTTTCAGCCCGATTGTGAAAAGTTGAGGAATTAATTACTTATATTGCAATTAATTTCACTTTCTAAGCCAATTTTAGTTGTCAGGTTAAGGAGTCACTGCGGTGTCTCTATCAAACTTTGCTCCATTGTAAAGCCAACAATGTATGGTTGGAGTAGTACTTGCTGATTCTGGTTCTATCATTATCTTTAGAATTGCATTCACTTTGATGGCAGTGATACTTTCACATGAAGCAATGTTTAAAAGTAAAGAATGTGCAAAATAAAATTTGAGTTACTAAAACGAATCTTGAAATTTGTTTATATTATACTTGGGCCTTGGAAATCAAAAACCTAGATAGAATAGATTAAAGGAAGCAAAATTATGTGTTGCATATTTGTTGTCCTCTCTAGGGCTTGAACCCTTGTCATTTCCCATCCTCACCCTAAACCTAGCCTCTGGCCACATGCTGAATAAGCAAATACTTTGGAGTCTATCAGAGTAGTGCATATATGCTTTTTGATGAACATGAAGGCTTTCTAAGCAACATTTTCTTGTGGTCTCTGCTTATGAATTTAAAGGCATAGCTTGAAAACTTCTTCCTATATTAATAAAATTATTTTATGTTTTTTCAAACAAATCCTTGTGTAAAATATGGTAACAAGATGATGAGAGGTTTGGCTTTGTGATAAATTTTTTTCAGCGGATTGTGATTAATATCTCTACTCTTAGTTTTACTTTAGTAAAAGTGCATGAAGTCCCAGTACTATGGAGGAAAGAACAGATCGTAAAGCTCCTCTTCAATCTGCACGTGTAGTAAGGTATATGACCACAACCTGACCTTATTTTTCTGTTGTATCTGCTTCGTAGTCAATGTTAAGTAGCAAGTTATTTTGCTATTTTAACATGTCACTTGAAGATCCCCAAAATCATACCAGTACTTTTGTTTGCCATTGTAAAGCATGATATTCATATTACATCCAAATCCTACAAGCTTGAGCTTTTAGGAAAGTTGATTGTTTAACATGGTATCAAAACTTGGTTTGGTGGGAGGTCATGGGTTTGAGCCACCTCCCTGCAATTTGAATATTTTGTTTCCCATTTAGGACTGAAAGTCCATAAAGGACTCCATCTGTTTGAGTTTACCCGCATGCCATATGGGGCCGCACATGAGGGTGTGAAGCATGATATTCATATTAAATCAAAATCCTACAAGCTTAAGCTTTTAGGAAAGTTGGTTGTTTAAAAACTATCAATTGATTGGAAGAGCTCATTTTTAGTCTTACTTTACTCTCGCGTATTCTAATATGATCTCAGAATAACGCCAATTAAAACATTTCACTTATAGCAAACCAATCTTGTTATCGTGTTTAGCTTAGTTGTGTTGAACACATGAAGTGTTGCACCAGGCAAATTTTGATGTCAATTAACATCTTGATACGGATGAAATTTTCAGACATTGAAAAAGAGAAATAAATAGATCAAGATGTCAATTAACATGGTTGCCTTTCAATGATATCGGTTGAAAATGTTGACTGGATATTGCAATAATTTAAACTGAAGGGATTATTTCTGGTAGTGCTAAAAATTGATAGTGGTGTGTTATTGAACTTTTAAGAATGCTGTAGTCATTTCTAAGTTAAGAGGATGGAATAACTTTCATAGCCTCCTTTTGTCAATTATTAATCTGAATTCTATAATTTGGCATGAGTGTGATTTGAAGTTAATCTCAGAAACATAGATGATACTCTGAATTCTGTGATTTGGCAATGGTGTGATTTGAAGTTAATCTCAGAAACATAGCTGATATTATACATGATTTTGACTGTGATATTAATATAGGATGGTTCGAGATGGCTATTTTGGCTTTAAAGACTACTTCAAATCATTATGTGACAGTATGAGGGTGATGGTGACTTCTATCTTCTGGGTTCCGATTTTGTTAGCTATCTAGAGGCTCAGGTAAAATTTGTTTCCATGCCTGAAACGAAGATTGTGTATTCCTATTATTTGAACGGTGCATGTAGCCTAACATGGATATCAACTTCAGGGTGCTGCTGATAAAGCATTTGTTGATCAAGAAAAGTGGACTCAGATGAGCATACTTAGCACAGCTGGTTCTGGGAGATTCAGTAGTGATAGAACTATCAAAGATTACGCAGAGACCACTTGGGGAATTGAACCATGCAAATGCCCCTCCGAATAATTCATTCCACATATCCATGGACGCCTAAACATTCAAAAATCTTAGCTATTCTTGCAGTGGGCGACAAAGCTTTTGCCTCTACCTTTGAAGCGAGAAGACACGGGATGGCTGTCACAGGGTTTTGCCTCTTTATCACCAGTGAGGCTTGTTAACTTCCACTTCTGTATTATTTATTTCCAGCCAGTTTAACTTTAATTCAAAATTGTTTTATCCCTGATGTTCTTCTGGTTTATGCTTACTACACTAATCTATAGTACATAATTTGTACGACTTTAGATGCACATTAATATATTGCCTTTGATTCAAGTTTCCTGGATTCATCGTTTGTTGCTTCGCACTGAGGCACTGTAAATCTCATAGAAAGGCCATTGCCATCGGAAGTCGACAAGGTAGTGCATTTGGTGTGTAGCAATTTCTTTAGGATTGATGTTATATATATATATATATATATATATATATATATATATATGCTATATATATATATATATATCGTAATAATATATATTTCAAATTAACGCCCAAATTAGTGTTGACATATCACTAAAAACTATAATACTTGATAACTATAATTTTAGGTTTAAAGTTAAACTATAGTTGGTAATGTGGTTTTAAACGCTAATCATTTACTCACTATTAACTATAGTTTTTAATTATTTTAAAAATTTAATCAATAGTCAATAATGGGTGATATAATAAAAGGTAATAGTTTGAACATTATTTTGAAATATGTATTATTTTGGGAATTATTTTAAAAAAAAGATTATTTTAGGATAAATCTCAATTTTTTATTTGTGCCCTGTGATCGACTTAATTTTGTATTATTGAGAGATTGTGCAAGTACAACATCACCCTCCCTTCCTTCTGAATCCCTTCAGTTCTCCATGTTTGATCGCAGTCTAAGTGCGTACGAATTATCATCACCCTGCTTTTCTTATGACTGAAGGAGAAGATGCAAAATTAAGAGAACAATTTTTCCTATTGGGATTATCTTTGTCATTTTCATTACGTTCTCCTTATATTATATAAGCTATTAAGTAAAAATTAACTGAAAATACAATATAAATTAATCCTAAAGTTCATCTATTTCTGAAGCTAAATAGATATTGAATTAAATAAAAACAAATGTTAAGAAAAAAAATATTTTTATCTACTCAATTATATGCAAGCTAATTAAAAATAAAAATAAAATAAAATAGATACTAATGTTAAGGTTCCTGCATTTGACTCCCCAGGCTCAACAAAAATAGAACTACATCGAACCAAAATAGTGGGATTCTAGATAAATTTACCAATAATTAAATAAATAATTGCCAAAATATTTTAGATTGAAAACTAATTACAATACTAAAACAGTTTTGACACATAAGTAATAAGGTAGAAATTTTCTTACAATGAAATCGTGTCTTCAAAACACGATTTTACAATTTTACATTGAAATCATGTTTTTAAAACACGACTTTACAATTTTACATTAAAATCACATCTTCAAAACAAGAAGACTTCACAATTTTACACTGAAATCGTGTTTTCAAAATACGACTTTACAATTTTACATTGAAACCGTGTCTTCAAAAAACGACTTCACAATTTTAAAATTTTATACTGAAATCATGTCTTCAAAACATGATTTCATATTTTTACATTAAAATCGTATCTTCAAAACACGACTACATAATTTTAAAATTTACATGGAAATTATGTTTGTCGTTACATGGATTGTCTAACCTTCGGGGCATCAGCGGCGCGATATAAACCTGTAAAAAAAAAGATCTGACGGCGGTGTGTCGACCGCCTCTCCAATTATTGTCGCAGTGCGAAGGAGTAAGAGCAAAGAATCTGAAAGCCGTGACAATCGAGTCGCATACCTTTCCTCATAAAAGATAACTCAGATTTTGGTGATAAGTGTTGTCTCGGATTCTGGTAGTCTCCGATCGCTTGACATTAACCTAGTAGCAAGGACCCGCAAAACAAACCATGGTACCGGGCAAGCAGGTGGCCGACCGCCTCCGCTGCTTTAAGTCGATTGTGAGAAAATAGAGAGAGTAACACGCTCGCTTTTCAGGGTCTCCTCCGCTCAGGATTTCTCCTCATTTATGAAGGAGGAGAATGGCCTACTTTTATGGAAAGTGGTGATTGGTTTCAAATAAAAGAAGGTTGGGGAGGGCTTCATTTACGCTGTAGCCGCTTCTGCTTTGATAGCCAAGTTGAGTCTCACCTTCCGCCCCAAGAATCACTGATCATCCTAAGGGCTACGCATATGATTCGTGGAGGATATGTTTTTTGAAATAGCGCGAGGGACGCTTAAAATTATCGGGTCGCCATCTTCTTAGAGACAGTAGCCGGCTAGGAGAGGATATGCCCGGACAATAAATCCCGCAGGCCGCCTTGGTGGATCGAATAGTCCGCTGTGTCGGATTGGGGCCGTGTGGCCTGATCCGTGTTCGTGTGAGGATATTTCGACTCGCTCGTAGGCAAGGGTACTGGGCCCGCCTGTGGGCTTTGATCCGCTGAGAGCCTTTGAATAAGGGTGTTAGCCAAAAGCCATGGTACCCACAATGCCCCTTTTCCGTCGAGGAGGATCACTTCCTACCGAAAAATACCGTATTCCAACCCGCTGTCGCTGGGAAATCAGGGACTATTAATGTTTGTGTGTGTTCCAACCGCATATTCTGTGCGGGTTTTCTATTTTTAGAACACATTTAATACGACTGGGGTTTCCTGATAAAGTTCAAACCCCTATAAAAGGCTGCAGGGTAAAGGATTATTTTGTGCTACTGGCTGGCTTTGAGTTTTCGGTGGGTATGTATGGCTAGACGCTGCCGGTACCGTGCTTCTTCGATTACTCCTGGGCTAAATGTGATGTCGATGCGGCTCACGGAGGTTACGCTTAACGCGCCGAGCGCGAATTTGCTTCGAGGGATATTTTCGGTAGCCTTATATGCCCCTTTGCTTTGGCTGCTGAAAGATGCAGCTAGAGCGCGCTAATTCGCTGAAATACGTGGCTGTGGCTTTTCTCATACCTTTTAGATCTTCTTTCTTTTCTTCAACTTTTCTTCATTTTGAGATTTTTCTTCCACTTCTTCTTTCTTAGGCTTTTTCTTCGACTTTTTCTTCTTCTTAGCTCTGCTTTCCACTCTGCAAGTTATGTAATTGTTAAAGTATGGTTGCTTTGCTGTAAGCGTCATTGCAAATTATGAGCGCCTTGGTGTAATTAATGAAATTATGTTTCTGTGAATTTTTACGTTTTTGTTTCACCTTATTTTTCTCGTGTTTCGCCAACCATTCAAAGAATGGACTAACCTTGGGACAAGGGTCAAATGATGAATTCTAAATGGATCACCCCCAGATTCCCTAATCGGACTTAGCTTGGTTGTTCTTCCTAAGCCCGTCCATTGGGGAGGCACAAGGGCCTCAGCCCGGGACCTGTTCTAACCCGCCCACACTCGCCATCGCTACCCATGCGAAGCCACCAGGATTCAAATATTTTGGAGAGGCGATGAGTCAGCGGTGCATTTAATGCACTGCACGCTGCATTAATTGACACTTAGGAGCTGGCAATTGATCCCACCCGCTCCTCATCGCGCTGCTTACCCCCATTTTCTTAGTTTCCTTCCACTTAAGAGCTTCTCACGATATTTCAACAGAAGGGCTAAGTGTTTTCCTGATTATTCTTTCCAGCGCTTGTTTTCCCTATCTTCAAGTAAGCCTTATTTTTGTTCTGGGTACGTTAGATTCTAGTTGTCGGCATGTTTCTGGTGACAAGATCGTAGGAGGGTGTTTTCAGGACACGCTAGAACCCGGGGGCTTTTCCCGGACCTGTGTCTCACATGTGCCTCGCTCTTACCGCTTTGGGATTATGGCATGGAACTCGATTCCCCTTCTCCTCGCCCCTTCTTTGTTGTCAGTTGTCATAGTAGATGGCGTAGAGGTCAAGAAGAGACTTCCAATTAACGCTAGGAGTGCAGAGGACCTAAACGGGATACACCTTCTACAAGCAGCTTCATCTCCTCTCTATCCATGGAGGAGTTGAGGTCTTACTATCAAATTCCTAACAATATCGATTTTGAGTTGTCGGACGGTCCGACTGAACCCACTATCGACGAGGAAGCCAGTGTAGTGCATTTCACCTAAGAACAGCTCGCAGCTAGGCTTCGCTTCCCCATTTCATCTATGCCAAAGCAATTCCTACACTTCTCTAGAGCGCCTCCCGCTCTTATCCATCCTAATGTCATTCGGATCCTGACCGGGTGCAGCGTGTTGAACCTCCTTTACCAACTGGACATTTCGTTGGTAGAGGTTTGCTTTATTTATACCTTGAAGCTAGGACATGTAGGCCGGCTATCCATGTCGGCCCAAAGCCCCCGGCTTCAATTTGTTACGGATCTCCCGACTCCAAGACCAAGGCGATACGTGATCTGGGCCAGGGAGGGACCTCGTATGAGACCGGCTCCCCTGACCTCTTGTTTGTTTTGAACCAATCAAGTCACCAAGGTGTGTTCAAGTAGATCCATGTTAGTGCTTTGCCTCATTCATCTCTTGTCGCATCAGATCACTATGTTTTTTGCTATAAGTCTGAGTACAAACTGCAAACCACGTGGAGAAGTTTTCAATGAACAGTAAAATTCAGAGGTTTCCAGATTCCTCAGCTGAACTGCACTCCAGTTCCTCTGCACCTGCGAAGAATCTTCGTGAGTTGAGTCAGCATCCATCTCCCTACATCATTCCAGTTATTCCATGCCCTTTTCCTGTAGAAATAGTGTGGAGGGAGAGCATTATGTTATTGTCGGGATCTCCTAAATTTAGCCTCGCAAAATGGCCTCCAAGAATTTTGAGACCAAGGTAGTTGGTCGAGAACTGGTGATTAGTACCCAGTCCGGGCAACCTTCTTTGGCTAAGGAGGATTCCGGCCTTGTCCCCTAGGCATATAAGAAGGAGGATAAGGGTAGCCGTCTCGAGCGTCTCCCTTTTGTGAAAAAGGGCTCTCGTCCTACCCCCCAAGCATCTAAGAAGGAAAGGCAGGTGCCCGAACGTCTAAAGACGCCTAGAGCGGGGGTGGAAGATTTTGTTCCTTAGGTTTCCCCAATATCTAGCCGCCCGCTAGAAGAGAGGAAGAAGAGGAAGGACGAGATGGACGATCTTTTCATAACTCGACGACTAAGAGCAAACGAGGTGTCAACTTTTGCTTTGGCAACCTGATGCTACCCTTGAGGTGGCTGGTGAGGCGAGACAACAATCGTCTGGCGAGAGTTTGGATGTGCAAGCGATAGTCATTTCGAATTCGCCTGAGATGGGCTTTCATGGCTAATCGGGTTTGGGAGATCGCCTCTTTGAGACTGAGAGGAGGTCTCCTAACCTTGCGCGGAGGTCCAAGAGGACTTCTGAGCAGACTGGTCGGGGCCGGTCGAGCGCGCTACATCTACCCGCCGGGCACAATAGGTCGTTGCTTCCCACCGGCCATTGCTCACAGGCATTCCTCCACAGTGGCCAGCTCCCCAGGCGGAGGAAGTATCGATTCTCAGCGACAGCCCGTGAGATTATCAATCGCTGGAGGCCATTTAACCAGGGCGAATCCCCGGCTGCCCATATGCACCAATTGTATCCTATGACTACTTTGATACGTAGTTAAGTGCAGCCGAGGGAGGGCGTAAGAATATGTCGCTTCGGGCCCGCCTATGCTTGTAAGGACGTGAACTCAAGCAGAAGCCGGAAGATGGAAATGTTAATACGTAACCGCAACTTTGTCCAATCAACGGAGTTAGTATGTTTGCCAACCTGCGCACGTTTCCAGTATTATTTTCGAGTTATTGCCTTATTCTAATGCGTTATTTTGCAGACCATTACGACTATCTGGCATATGACTTACCAACATCGAGAGTCCTGGGCCTCTGTAATGAGGGATGCGAGAGGCCGCAATTTCACGCCTAATCGATCGCTTATGCACTTCATAGGCTACCGAGTTTCTTTAGCCGGCCGAGCTCGAGATCCCTAAGGCTGGACAAGGAGGCCAAAGAAGGTGTTGAAAAGCTGTTCCTGGTAGAGTGCAGAGATAGATGTCGTTTCATAAAACCCGAGAAAATTCTAATTTTCGAAAAATGGTTAAACGGTAATTTCGTCAAAATCCGAAATTTTTCTGTATCCTCGGATATCGTCGACTTCACCGTCGAATCTTCTCAAGTAAAATCTAATACTACGGCCGAATTTCGTCGAATTTCGAAATCTGAATTTCCCATTTTCGAGGTATTTTTAAGCAGGAATGCGCCGGACACTGCACTTTATGAGTAATGCGAGGTGCCACGCGGTCCCGGGCATAATAGCCAAACAATGAGCCAAGTGGGGCTCACATGAGACACATGGCATCATGTCATTGGAGGAAAATCCATGGTAGATGGATAAGGGATAAGGTAATCCAAATGAGCCAATAGTAGGCTAACATGTGGCAAAAGGAGTACTCTCCCACTTGACCAACTTGACCCAACCGATTGAGTGGGGGAAAAGAGAGAGAGAAAAGGAAAATGAGAGAGAAAAGAGAGGGATTTTAGAGAGAGAAGCTCTACCTTCTCTCTAGATTTCCAGTGACTGCATCCAAACTCCAAGGAGGCAAGAAGAGGGTCGGTCCCCACCGTAAGAGCTGGCTGTGGGCAACACCTATTGGCAGTTTCACAAACTCCGGGAGGTAGAGGTTCTTCTCCTACTTTGGTTATTTTTGGCTTAAGAGCCATTCAAATGGAATAAATGGTGTGAGGCCGGGAGTGGTCGGCTTGACTACCCCCAAAACCTCGACTAAATGTCGGGAAATTTGGTACCGACTCTGATCATCCCGACCGATTTGTGGATCGAAATGGTCGCTATGCTATTGTTGTAGTTATTGTTTGCGTCTGAATAACATGCAAATAGTATGTTGTCGGGTGTGATGTCGGGGCACCGCAAGATGGACTGTCGATTGTGTATTGTTCGGCGTGAGCCACTCCTGGTGTTATTGCTAAGGAACGGATAATATGTCACAGGAATTTCATTAATATATGCATGCATGATATATTAACATGACTTATTGTGAAATGGCATATTGCATTTCATATGCATTGGGAAACCTAGAGTAATAGGTGTAAGTACATGACATGAAAAACATGGTTGTCAAATGAATTTGATGGGAAGATTTTCCAAAGCATTGCCTGAGAGTCAGTCTTACCGTCATCCCTTGAGGAGGACCCATGACTGTTTCGGAGAGTTATCCAGCAATTCACCTCGAAGGGTTGTCCAATAGAATTTTATCGAAAAATTGGTATTATGTTTTCAAGAACAAAAAACCCTTTTGTTTTGAAAATAGTATTTCTCACTCTTGGCTCACAAAGTATGCGTGAGGAGTCGGGTGAGGACTTTGTGCCATGGATCAAGTATGTAGACATTCGAGTAGGAATCATGAATTCACTTGAATGTGTGTGTTTGCCATTGCATGAGCACTTAGGTGGGGAGTAACCCTCATAGGAGATTATCACTACTGGGCATTGCTCACCCCGTCGTGGGATCCCCCTTTCAGGTATAGGGAGTATTCAGGAAGACGACGCTCACTAGAGGCCTCTTTTGAGAAGAAAGCCGACATGTGGCTTTGGTTATATTTTTGTAAAACATGTATGAAACATTATGATTTAAACATGTTTGTGTAAGAGTGTAATTAACTCTTGAAACTATTGTAATGTAGTTGGTTATATTTTGAGAGATACTGTATGTATTCTAAAGGACTATTTTATTTATGTACGGGTCTCACGACATGACATGTGTTTCTACAAGTTTAATGGTGGTCAACGGACTCCCGGGTTTTTGGGGCGTCACATGCTCGCCACGAAGCTTTGATGGCCCGCATGGATGCTGATGTGGCAGGGAGTGCTAGGGAAAAAGTGGAGTTTGAATTGGCTAGGGTCCAAAATGCCTTGGTGATTTCAGAGGAGGTTAGTACAAGGTGAAGACGAGGCTAGCCAGTCACGGCCGAGCCGAGTCTCTCCGTCTCAGAGCTCTGGACTAGTAAAGCATGAAGTGTCTCGCTTCTCCGGTGCACAGCCCTTAAAGAGAAAAAAAAGGCCCCGTAGCTTATGAGGAGGGCTTTGACGTGGATTTCTCAACTATGGTTATGGTCAGCTGTTCTTTCTCGCGCACATAATATTGCGGAAGTCAACCCGTGGTTCAGACGGATGCCACACGCTCAAGCCATTATCCCCAAAGTTCTTTATCAACCCCATGCCCCGGCATTGTCTCCCACCGTGTGTGGTGTGTGTGTGGGGGTCGCCACCATCGATGTTCACTCCGATGATTGGCGCGTAAATGGAGGTTCCCAAGGCACCTTGAGACGGATATTGCAGAAGTCGAGAGCATTTTTCTGGTCGACTAGGTCATCGGGTAATGACCCCGACTTGATACAGAGTAACCGGGAGAGTGGAGGAACCTGAAGGCCCCTCGGAGGAGCTAGGGGTTGTATTTTGTCAGCCACGTTGAGCCTTGTTCCCTCCACCCATGTTCTCAGATCCCCTGCTTGTTATTTCAAATCAAGCTCTATAATAAAGCACGGGTTGTTTGCGAACTGGATGTTGTCGCTTTGTCGAATCACATAATTCGCTCATTTAGCCGGGTAGCAAGACGCAAATCTTTATAGACATAGATCAGCTCTGATGAACACCCATCGACAAGGTTCGCTTACTCCCTTCTAGTGCCTCCTTACCCGGGCTTCATAATGAACCAGCTAGGCATTAACCATACTGAGCTAGTAGGACATCAACCTTATCCGGGCTTTGTAATGAACCGGCTAGGCATCAACCATACTGGGCCGGTAGGACATCAACCTTACCCGGGCTTTGTAATGAACCAACGGGTATCATCTATAATAGCCGTAGACATCAACCACCGCCGGAAGCTTTATAAATGAACCACCATCAACCATCAATGAGATATCAACTCATTCAAGCTGTAATGAACCACAGCATCAACCACAAATGTCGTAGGACATCAATCTTACTGTAGTTTGTAATGGAAATGAGATGGGAATATGTTGCAGGATCGAATCAGCCCTTTAGCCGATGTAATCTCAGGTGCATAATATTCCAACATTCTGTGGCACAGGTCCCGTCTAGTTTGTCAGACTGACATCCAACTCATGGTTACATTTATATAATGCTCCCCTCCATTTATTGAACTTTTCGACTAGATGTAGATAGGTTGTTGTGGTTCTTGAAAACCTTCATACAGTCCCTCACAACACGTGTGCTCACTATGCGCTCATATAGGTTTGCTAGCCTAGGTACATATTCAAGATGTACCACTGCATGCCAACATCTACCATATCTATTTTATCACATATCGCATTCGATCATTTGGTATATCCATTTGAGCGTGCATACCTGATATCGAATTGCGCTCCATACCATAAGAGTGGCGGGGATATGCCGCTTGGTCTCATGGGGCCTAGTTGTTTGCAGCCCAAAGCACCCCAGTGAGTCACCACCCACTTGCTCCAGCTGGAGTCTGACCGCTTACAAAATCAATAGGGTTTGCCAGAAGCTGTCAGTCATTCTCTACGGATATCGCGCGGAGTATGATTCTTTTATTTTCAACTGCAAAGTTCCTATATGTCCTACCAAATCGAGGTCCGTTGTTCCATATAAATTGATGGGGTATATCGAACCGACAGATACATTATTCTAGATGAACCGAATGACATCCTTATCTTTAATCGATGCAAAGCTCCTGCGCCTCATCCACTTGTCGAAATAATCATGGCTAACACAAAGAATAATTTTTCCAGCTAGCGGGGAGCCGCACTCACCAGTGTCAATTCCCCATCGACAAGGTCTAAGGGCCTGTGATGGAAATTAAGTCCCGAAATGGGATCTCAAGATCGGGCCATACGCGCCGTGCATCTTTACCACACTTTCGCAGATAACCAGCGCGTTAGATCTCATGGAAGATCATTAATAATACCCTCGAAAGTGTTGCTGCGTGTTCCAAAGGTTCTCATCGCTTGATGATTACAACATATCCTCATAATTCGCCAATACGCATTGTCCTCGCTCGCGGTTACACTTTAGGTACCGCCTGCCTAGTGATCATAATAGTCATCATTAACCAAAGAGAATCCGGGTCGATCGGTGGATTTGTATTTTGTGAGCTATTCCTTTCTATCGGGGAGTCTGTTGATGTATTGTACTATGGGGTCCATCCAAGAAGGGGAGGCCTCGTCCACCTGACTTACCCAGGTAGTGATAAATGAAGAATCTGACTGATAATAGATGGGCAAGAACACTATTTCTCTGCGATCGAAAGAGAAGTTGCGCCACGTACTTTCAAGGCGTCCGCTTTCTCATTGCGCCCCTCGGGGATGTGTTCGAGCCTTCGGAAATGGTAAGTCGCCAAGCTGCTTAACTAAGGATACATAGTTTTCATTCGGTGGTCTCATGACTCATACTCGCGCTTATCGCTTCTACCACCAACTCCGAGAATCACTTAATCGGCTCGGTCGATCGACACCTGTGAGTTGCCAATCCAATTCTGGGCCAGGATGGCCCTTGCTCGATCTGTTAGAGGCGCCGATACAACTGGATTGCTTACTCAATCTTTTCCCTGACTAGAGATTTGAGTTGAAAATTGATGCCAACTCCGGTTTGCCAAGATGCCCCATCTACATTAAGGGTCCACCAATTCAACCTGTCCAAGCTCATTCTGTGATTAGGACTTGCCAGAAAATCATCATAACCCTGCCCTTTTTTTTTATCCCTAACCTTGGCTTATATCGAATAATCGACCGCTTCTAACCCAATTGCCTATCGAGCCAATCCTCCTTATTGCAACTGCTTCAGAATGGTGCTCCAAAGAGAGAGGTCAGTTAGCACAACAATGGGGTGTGCTTGGAAGTATAGGTAGAGCTTCTTAGTTGCTACCCGGTGGGCTAATTCCGCCTGCTCGAGGTGGCTTTCTATTCTCATCTTCCTTGAATGTAAGACTCACCGAGACATCTAAAAAACCGCTAAGTATTACGAAGAGTATTTCGCCACTTCAGTGGCTACACATAGTGCGCGATTGTGGGTTTGGGCAAGATACCGCTTTGATCGTCAGAGGGCTTTATCACATTCCCTCATTCCATCCGCTTGCTTGGCTCCCTGAGGGTGACAAAGAATCCACTTTAGGCGGTCCAAACTCCGAGATGAACTCCTAAGGCGACCAAACCAACCGGGTCATCAAGCAAATCTATTTTCTAGAAACGGGAGCGAGACTCCAAAATAGCTTTGCTTGCTTAAGCTGGCTTTATCCCCCTTTGAGTCACCATGAAACCCAGGAATTCGCCCGAACTGACTCCGAAGGCGCACTTTGAGGGATTGAGCTTCATATTGTATGCCCTTAGGAGTTCAAAAGCCTCTTGCAAGTGTTCAGCATGGTCCGGGCGTTCCTTGAACTTTACCAACATATCATCAATGTAAACCTCTATGGTTTTTCCTAAAAGAGGGGCTACTTAAACATCTCGGTCACAATTAACCTCGACACGCTGCTCCCTAAGATTCTTTGGGCCAACGGCATCACATTGTAGCAGAACAGCCTATGCGGGGTGATGAATGTTGTTTTTTCTGCATCTGGCGGATGCATAGGTATTTGATGATATCCCGAGAAGGCATTCAGGAACGACAACATCCCATGCCCGACCGATGCGTCAACAATTTGGTCTATCCGAGGTAGAGGGAAGCTGTCTTTCAGGCATGCCTCATTAAGATCTATGTAGTCCACGCACACTCTCCATTTACCACATTTTTTCGGGACTACCACCACATCGCTGCCCATTCCGTACTTTATCTCCCCGATGAATCCCTGCTTTAAAAAGATTATCCAATTTCTATTTGAATAACCCGATGACGGGTCCCGGTGGAAACAAGATACCCCCAAGCCCACCCACCCGTAGGTGAGTCCAACCGGCCCTGGACGCCCGTTTAATTTTTTCATTTTACATTTTATTAAGTTTTATTTTCAAAGTGTCGCGACCCGAACTCTCTCGCCCGACTGTATCGATGGATCCGAACCTGAGCCCGACATTTAATCTCGACGTTTTATTTATCTTATTAAACGCGAATTAATTTGTTTAGTTATGAAGCTTGCTTTCAAAATTTTCTTTGGGCAAGCCCACAATCATTTACAAATTTCTGCCACCCTGCAGGGCCCTTAAACATTTACAAAATATATTTACAAAGAAGGCATTCATGCCTTTTCAATGATATTCAAATCAAGGTTCGGGTTTGAACTTTCGTTTTTAAAAAAAAATAAATACCAATTGTTCACAAGAGATGATATGCAAACGACGGAGTATACACCATACGCCGTACTTCTCTCTATGACTCACAGCAAAGACGATCTTGTCTCCCTTCCGTTTATCCCAAACCCCGCATGTATAAAAATTATTGCGCCACACTCGCGTTTAGTGGCTCCATAATGTTTCATTCAATGATTCAATGCAACCCCAAAGATGAGATTAATTGAATGAAACCGTCTTATTAACTAAACAACACTTATCGCCATCATTTTCGCTTCTGTAATTTAGAATAATTTAACAAACTCATCATGCAATTAAATGCAAGTCAATCATTCATGTTCTAATTTATGAGACGGCCACATACAAAAAAAAAATCAGCCATACCCTGAATGTTATATTCTACCTTGGATCATTCCACCACACTCACCGATCCGCCCATTTCTTCTGGGAATCACCATTATTATTCCCAGACGTGTTTCTTGACCCACACCTGGCCCCACTCCAGACGACGCCGTCGCAACCATTACGGTATCACTAAAGTCGCCGGCGGCGCCACTGACTGATCATCGGCAAGATCCCCGCCATGGGACATTCTTGGATATATCATCATGATCATGCCACGGTGCATCCCTGCGACATCGATAATTTCGGGGTAGCTTCGTGACGGATTCCACGGCATCCCGTCAGCAACATTCTGCAGTATCACGGTAATTCAAGATGTCAAGAATTGTCCGATTCATCAAGATTTGATTTAATAATCCACATTCATTCCTATTTTCAAATATCAGCGCTCAATTCCATATTCACTGTATTCTCTTTCATGATATACTAATCTATAAAAATTTCCATTTCATATTCACATTCACATACTATTTATAATTATTCATGCACTCATTTATATGTTTGGTAAATCATCAAAATATTTAATATATAGAATGAAAGTTTAGAACAAACATGTGCACTTGAATCAAGAATGATTCAGTTGAATAAACCTAAAATCTTTTGTACTTATCCTCAATCCTTGGAATCTCAATCTCAGTTTGGCTTTTCTGCTACCTATTCCAAACCATTAAAGAACAATATTATTCTGGCAGTAATAGTAGTTTTGGTTAGGATTGATTTTTAAGAGGTGAATTATGAGCTCCAATTTAAACAAGCTATATATAGATGGATTTTGACTCACCTATTTTTCCATAGAGTGCAAGAACACCTGAATTGAGTTCGACGTAGGAGTTAGACCTTCCGGGCTGAGGCTCAGTACATGGGCCAATCCTGAACCGACGAGCAGACCTGAACTGACGAGCCTGTTCTATCACCCTGGTCAACATCTTCTATACTCCCAGAATATTAATGGCCTTTGACCTAATGGGTCATAGAGTCCAGAACACCCAAACGAGTTCAAAACCAAGGAGATAAGGACTCAAGTCGGGAGGTCATGCTTGAGTTTCAACCTATTAAGTCGATTCGAACCCATTGAGCTGCACCTGAACACTGAGCCTATTCAAACACCTTTGTCTGACATCTTAACATCCTCCTCAGGCATGTTAATGTATTCCTTGACCTACTGGTTTATAGAGTCCAAGAACACCCAAATCTAGTTCAAACGAAGGAGATATGACCTTCCGAAGTTGGAGGTCACAATATAGTCAAACTCTATCGAGTCGACCAACTCACGAAACACCGCTTTGACGAATTAACGCTTTTGACCCAGCAATCGTTGACGAAAATCGCGGACGCACCACCGCGGACGACCACCAGTTTTTGCTCCACTCATCACCACCGCTGGACGACCATCGCCATCACCAACGCTTGACGACACCATTTGACTAATAATCGCTGGTTTTCAAACACCGCCGGATCGACCAACGCTTGACATTAATCGCTTGACGACATTGATTGATCGACCACCGCGTTGACGGGATCTCACGTTGGACGAATTCACCGCTTGACGACACCGCTTGACGACCACCGTCCGACGACCTCGGTTTGACGACCACCGACCCATTTGACTGCTCGTAGTAAAAAGACCATAACTCGTCTACGTGGTCCGAATTAAGAAATTCAAAAGCCTAAAATCAAGTTCATTGATGTGGCTAATCACAGGCTGACTTAATGCCAAATTCCTTTATTTTTGATCCAAAAACCCATTCTAAGGTACGGCTAGTTGACCCGAACTGGACAAATCGACCGATCAGATGAAGGGCTGGACTCAAGAAAAGGACTATAACTTAGTCTACAGAGGTCCAAACTGAGAAATTCAGTGCCTAACATCAAGTTAATTGATGTGGCTACAATTTATTAGAAGGACACACTACTAAATCCCCTTCACTTCAAAATTCAAAATCAGCTCTAAGGTTCAGCTTAGCTGCGTGACTACCACAATGTGGCAGCTTCCCATGGTTTAAAAATGTGCAACCAAACTTTCCCTTATACGATAATCCACCCAAACAATCCTGTGTAGAAGGAACACCATGTGGAGAAGACCCAATTTGAGCGCCTGTCGAAAGTCCTGCCCTGGTCCCTACTCATAGCCTTGGGTCACTTAGCTGACTCCCTCTCAGTTTCTCAGCCTATAATTCCATTATTCCCGATCGTCGAGTGCACCCAGAGAAGGCCGTGATTCTCTCTCTAACTTTCCCTTTCTCTCTTATTTTTCCTTTTCTTATGGATCACTCTTAATCGAAGATTTTTAAAAAAGTGCGATAAGCTTCCTCCCTCTTCCTAAGCATGCCACATGTCAGGGCTTCCTTGATTTTTTTCCTTGCTCTCGTTTTGTATTTATAGTCCCTCCCATTTCTCTATCTATTCTTCATCAAGTCTCCTCTATTATTTTCCCCTTACTTATTTATTTCAAAATTCACTTAGACATCTAAACTTATTTGCATATAATTGACCCTTAGGTCCCCATTTCATAATTTTTATATTTTCTCTTTTTTCACTCGGGTTTATCTCCTGATTCAAAAATCATTTAATCAATATTCATCTAAAATTCCAAAAACAAAAAAAATTCATTACACATAATAATAATATATACCTGCTTGTCTTGGTCGTATACTCCTTAATATATACAATTTTTATTATAAACTGGCAGATTTTTGTATTGCCATAAAAACTTTCTCACTTTTCTCTCTGTCAGAACTTTACTGGGTCAAGAGATGACATTCAATGGTGAGGCATGTATGGGGTTAAGGCAAATATGAACTGAGTGAGTCCAAAAAGCAATACATCCATATTACTGGAGAGAAGAACCTAATCAAGATTTTTTCCTTCTCCCACTAGATAAGAGGAACTAACATATGTGTGGATTTATCCTGCTCTGCCTAGGATATTGATTCTGTGGGGTCTAATGGTCAATCGATCCCGTCTCTTCCACTTCCCTGCTCGGGCGCACGAGTCGTAATTTCATTCGAAGTTCTTCGTGGGGCATCGAGGGTCAGATTGTAGTGGCTTTCGTTTTTCTCCTGCTCCTGTACTGATAGTCGGGTATCACCCTCTCTCATCGAGCCAAGAAGTTGTCGCCAAGAGGTGTAACTCTGTCTCTAAGACTAGTCAGTGAATTTATCATTTGATGGTAAGTCGAGGGCACGGATTACCGCATGCAACAAATTTCGCGCCAATAATGCGGCATTGTATCGGCCTTTTCGTGTCCTTCAAGCAACCGGGGTCAAGACTCGTTGAACCATCGCCTTTGTCTTTGACGAGAGAGCAATAAGTTCCCACCGTTATCAGCGGTCGCACCGCTTTTAATCCTGACAGGATTCTCACTGCAACCGAACTGCTTCATCAAAAGTGATGTTCATCTACCCGGTGTCGGCGCTTGTAATAGGTTGGACGCGCGATTACAGGGTCGTAACTGGCATCGCGGTACATCAAAATCTATAATAACAAGATAGTAAGCACGAGTAAACAGGTCACAATTGTACTGACGTTTCAACGCTATTTGGGACATTTGAATGGTGTTCCACCGCCCTCCCAGCTTAATGTGGCCACTTTCACGTGAGTTTCTTTGGCACTTAGACTACTGATAACGTTTCGCCAACCTAGCCGCCTCAAGATGTAGCGTCACAGTGGTCGAGGTCTGCCGGAGCTCATACGGGTCGCTTATTCTTTCTAATCGTGAGGGCAACCTCGCCACGGGCTATTCCCGAACATATCTTCTCGAGGTGGCTGGGCCTCTTGATTAACCCTTTTCCACCAAAATTCCAAGCCGACACGGTTGGTCTCCCGCCCATGATCCTCAGGGTAATCAGTCACATCTTCAGGACTGCTATGCCGTGCGGATCTCGATCGAACTGTGTGGGCCATCAAAGAAAATCAGGTATGGATCCTGATGAGAGGAAGGAGTCTGTCGTAAGAGATGTTTAGAGGGGTAAACCCATGTGGGGTTCCTCATTTTTCTCAACTTGGGCCCCTGAGGCTTCTAGTTCTTACCTCCCACCCCAATTCTTTCACTTACCCCACCCTCGTGTTGGCTCGCTTGTCGTCAGTCAGGATCATCACGATTCGAGAGGTCGCCTCGAATATTGTCCTCCAGCGTTGAATATTTATCCGTCTGTTTATGCAGTTCCTCCATTGTCGCAGGCGAATCCAAAGACAACGAAAGAAGGAAGAACGGGCTGGCTGGCCTTCAAAGCTCCCTTCCTGGAAATTGGCGGGAGGACCGTATCCATACTATAATAATCAATCTATTGACGGCCAGCCCAAATCTTCCGTTTAGGAATCACCTGGACGGACTCATTCTTCCGTCTGAAGATGGTTTTCTGAACTAATGTTTCCTTCCGAACCGAGCATGTATTAGGAGCAGACAACGCACGCAGCTCCACAACTCATTGAACGAAAGTTAATAGACCTTCAGGGGGAGTTCTTCAGTGGAACCAGCCTTGGCATGCTGGCCCCCTTCAAGCCAGTCTGGAATACTTTGCATAGTGTTTATCAAGCTCCTTGATTAAGTATCATCGCCTGGTTGAAATGCAGATGATCATACTTGACGGAGAGCCATCACATACATGGAAAAGACAAGAGATGACAAAGCCACGGGGCTGCCTATACTCAAGACAGCTTGGCCCAATGGAGGATAGCATGTCTTCAAGCCTCGCATGCTGGTAGATGGGCATGTGGGTGAGGTGCAGCCTCAAAAAGTGGCAGAGGCATGGACCAAAGTGGTGGTGCTATGCCCCTATGCCACAACATCCTTCGTAGTCTCCATTCGGTCTGCCGTCACTCTACCGATTTCTTCTGATCGCGCATGCATGCCACAGACGGAACAACCGGAATAGCCATGGGACTCTTTCTTGACTCAAATTTCATGTCATTTTGGGTGAAAGATCAGCGGAGAGCTGCTTTGAGGATAAACCCATCGTTCATCGTTGCGCCACCGTCACTGCAGGATGGGCTCCTTGCCTCATTCTATTTAATCGGAGGGGTGGTGGATGGCCCCTCCTCGTATTTTCACCCTGATCCTCTTCCAAATGAGCCCGCAGGCAATCGTTGTCTTGCTGTAGATGGTTGGGCAACGGCCCCGCAATTCGCCATCTATCTAGCCTGCTTTTGCTTCGTTTCCATATCCATCCCGACGCCAAAGAAAGAAACCCGGGTCCTCAAAGGACCCGGGTTTGCCGGGAAGGCTTCAGGTAGCGACTTCGAGCCCGGCCCGACCCGCTGACCTGATCTCGAACCAAAAACCCGGGAG
This sequence comes from Tetrastigma voinierianum, assembly GCA_016808115.1. NCBI lineage: Eukaryota > Viridiplantae > Streptophyta > Magnoliopsida > Vitales > Vitaceae > Tetrastigma > Tetrastigma voinierianum. The sequence continues at coordinate 50,129 of JAEQBH010008284.1, read as the reverse complement.
TCACCCGGATCGGGCTTGCATTAATCAAATCCATTTATCAAATACATTTCATTAATATAAGCTGGCTGTCAAATCTTGTGAAACGATTTCAATTCTCAGTAGCAAACCTATAAACATTTCACAAATTCAATGCAATTCCTTTACAAAAATATGCATTTAACCAAAATGGTGCATTTTATGCCAAGTGATAAACATAACATCCAAAATCGTATTCAGATATAGGTATAAAAAACAATTTTGGAGTTAAACTCTTTTGTTTACAAAACGATGTCATGTTCAAAATGGAGATGCGCTTAGACTGAGCATACTCAGAACTTTCTTAGTTGACTTTAGCCTCTTGACCTTGGGTCCACTTTCAATCACTGCCTATCACTCGATACCTGCACATTGATAAAACAATAGGCTAAGCATTTTCATGCTTAGTGGTTTTATATAGTTCTCTATTCCATTTCAGTTCAATACAAATCATGCATTTATCAAAATAATGCCTTTATACGATGTCTATGTGTAATGTAAAAGATACTTATACAAATACACTTTTTAATATCATTTTTCGTTTTCTCGGTTTTGCGATTTCTTTGCACATATGGATTATAGAGTCAATATTCACGCATGTATCTGGCCAGAATCATGTTCTGGTTGTCATTCAAGAAGAATGTGGGATTTCCACATTCAATATTACAAATCTCACATCGATCATAGAAATTAACATTCAAGACGATCTTAACAGAACTCACCGTTTGTCATCTCACAAGAGTATGTGATTTTACATTGAACAAATACGGTTACCTTCATGATGAATTCAGTTGGTGAATCCCGTCATGTTGGTCATTCAATAATAAATTCACTTATAGTTCAAATACATGCGCACACACAGATATTTGACAAACATTTCGAATACTAATAATTCAAATCAATATATGTATGTATTTCACAAATAGAACTTGAAATGAGAATTGAGTCATAGAGAACAGACATTTCGAATACTAATAATTCAAATCAATATATGTATATATTTCACAAATAGAACTTGAAATGGGAATTGAGTCACAGAGAACAAAACAGATCAATTTATCGATCCCTTGTCTTTTTCGATACCAGTCCTAGGTCAGGTTGTCATCTTCACCCGCACCTAGTCAAATATAATTTCTCCATTCTTAGTGGTTGAACAATTAATCGTACTAAACGAATATCGTCGTTTCTGGCAGGCAGTAATTTATACATTTTTCATTTAGTTTTATCCTTCTCAACCCCCCATTAATCATTTATTAGGTCCTTAAACCATCTGCAAGAACACTGAGGTGTTCAGAAACAAAAATCCGAAATTTGTTCACGATGTATAGTAGCTACGTTGCGGCGTAGGCCTTCGTCGTGGCGTACCCAAGGGGTTCCATTTTGGCCCCTCGGCCTCGCCTCGGTGAGGCATCTCACGGGTTCCCTATGCTGCGGCGTAGGAGCCTGTTTTGCCCAGATTTTTCTAGTTTTCACTTTTGCGATTTTTTTTCTCCAAAAATCCTCAAAAACTCAAAACAAATCATGGAAATCACTCATAATAACATCCTAATATCATCCTAAACCAACTATGAACAAAACCCATGGATGGATTAGGGTTTTCTAACCCAAACATCATTTAAAGAAATTTAGGGTTTGGTTCTTGCTTTAAATCCCTTTGAATCTTCTTCACCCTAGATGCTTGATCACTTAGAAACCAGATGGGGATGATCTCCCACCAAAATCACTTCTTCTTGCAAAACCTTAGCTTTCTCCTCTCTCTTTTCTCCAACAATTTTTGCACAATGGTCATTCTAAGACCAAATATGCCTTAAGTTATGTTTTCACCCTAAGGCCATGTTTGGCTTGTTCATTAAATCCCATTTTCCATTTTTCTCACTTAAAACTTACAAGTCTCCTTATTTGCACATTCACTTATCATTTATTTCACATTGACATTTAAGCTTATCATTTGACCCTTAGGTCCTCATTTTACAAATTTCCAAATTTGCCTTTTTTTACTTGGGTTTATTTCCGGGTTTAATCAATTTATCATTTTAGCATATAATATTTAATCATATGCTCACATATTCATTTCACCTTTCACAAATTAACAATTTATCAGTTTTCTCGGAAAAACCCAAGTTTGGCTCAATTTATACTCGGAATATATAATAAAATTATTATAAAAATTCTAGGGTATTTTTGGGGCGTTACATGCTGGCCATAGCGATAGGATCTAACGAATCGGATGAGTGAACGGGAACTACCGAAGCTTCGAGGTATGGGGAATCGCTTGATAGCCGAATGAGCTACAAGCCCGTGACGCCCCGAGCAAGATTTTTGTCTCGTCACCCTACTGCACTCACAGCCAATTGTTGTCCTGATTCTTAGAGTCTTCGGATCGTCGGGGCATTAACCTAGTGATTCGCTGGTAGGGGTGCCGGAATCAACAATATTTGTAAACCTAAATTCCTCCTACGGCCGTAGCAAAGCTACTGCAGTATAGTGGTCTAGGTCAACTCAGGATGTAGTTTTCTTCAGGTAAATGATTTGGTGCAGGGTTTAGCTTAAAAGGTGAATTGCAATTTGGATCTTAAGGTTTGCTAAAAACAGCTTGATTTAAAGAATTGTGAATGGAAAATAATCGAAACTAAAAGCAATATAAAAAGAACTCCTTGAAGCATCGTGCTACTGGTCGAGATCCGAAAGCAAAATGAGAAGGGCCCTGTCCTTTCTCAAGGCTGGGAGTATGACATATAGTCATTTCCCGAACCGGATCTTCATTTGGCTATTAAAACTGAACCATAATAATTTTCCTTTTTAAATGTAGCATTAATTAGGCATAAATGTTCCCGGCAGTGAAAAGCTATCTCCTAAAAATCTACCCTACATTAACTAATAAATGACAACTAATGAATATCAGTGGATCTACTAATAAGCATTCACTGAGCCCTAAAAGCTTGCCAAATACAAGTTAACCAAGGTATACCAAAGGGATTCAACAAAATGAACCATAAATATCCATGAATGCTTGCCTAAAACATGAGAGCCATCATTTTACTCCCCAGAATCTCCACCCCGTAGCCCTCCTCTTCATGGGGATGGGGCTTAGCCAACCATCCTCAAAGGATGATTAAAACCAAGAAAATAACTAAATGAAAGCAAAGGAAAAAGAATAAGGAAAACTAGAAAAGAAAGGAAAATGGAACTTTACGTGTTTTGATTTCCCAACAAAGCAAAGCTTTTTCACCACTAAAAGTTAGCAAATCCCGCAAAACATTGGAGCTTATATAGAGTTTTTCTTAGGTAAAATACCATTATGCCCTCAAAAAGCATTAAACAAAGGAGGGTAAAAAGGAAAAAGGAGAAAAAAAAATCAAAAAAGTCAACAAGGGAGTAGAAGAGGATTGGTGAGCATTTAAGTCGGGTATCAGCCAAAATTCACCAATGCCAAAATCCAATGTTGCCAAAATCCAATGCCAAAATTGGCACCAACGCTAAAATCCAATGCCAAAATTGGCACCAATGCCACTTCCGTACGTAGGATTTTGGCACCTCGTGCGAATTTTCCCGCTTCTCTCGTTTTTCATTTCTCTTCAAGCCTCGTTTCTTCTTCCATTCCTTCTACTCCCTGCTTTCCGTTTCGCTTCCCGATTTTTAATATGCAAAGCTGGGCTTTTGGCTCGGATTCCTGCGGTTTGGTTGATTCAACAAATTTGGCATTAAAAACTATAAAAAGTCACAAAATGCGATCAAAATAATAGCTGGGGCCTTAATGTGTAAATCGGGTTAATTAAAATGATTACTATACAAAAAGCACTCAAAACCTATAATAAATAGGGTTCAAAATAGCACTTTTTGGGCACTAATCACACTCTCCAACCTACACATTGCTAGTCCCTTAGCAATAAATAAAAGAAGGAAACAAAGAACAAACAAGATAATAACAAAAATGTGTCCTCAAAAAAAATTGGTATTTCAAAAGTATGTAGACGAGTAATGCTCACCCCTCAGGGGGAATCACTGAAACCCTGCCCAATAACCATCTTGAGAGAATGAATGCCATAAATATTTGAGTATCAAATGAGCCTCCTTCTTGGTGACTCTACCAGATGCTTCCACTAAAACCTAAGTGTTTGTTTGATCAATTCTCACAATAAACTCGTTAAACTCCACTCTCCCCCACCCAAATTCACGCCTCCACCTAGATACACACTAACCAACCTAAATAGAACATGACCCACTCTTATTCCACAATTCTTTTGTGCTGTAGGGTGCAATGCCGAGGAGCCACCTACCAAACCATGTAATGGGGATCCACCGAAGGACTCCCAACCAATTAAGGCTAGGGCATCAAGTCATAATGATCTTTCGACTACTAACTCTTTAGGTTTCACCCTAGCCCCGAATGACTTCGAAACTCACAACTTACAACTTGCTACTCCACCCATCCACCCGTATAGCTAACACTAAGTCGGCGACTCCCAACCAAAGGAAGGCGCCTAGGCACCGAGCTTTAAAGGCTACTATATACCCCTGACCGCGTTTCGTTCCAAGGCAAAGCGTTGCAATTTTTCTTCTTTTCTTTCTTTTCTTTTCTTTTTCTTTTCTTTTCTTTTATTTTGGGAAGACACATCAAGCCTTTCATGGGGTCCTAACCCATTTGGGTAGGCAATCCAAATCACTAGGGTAGGTTTTGCAAAGTCGGGAGGAGGTTAGCAGTTCTTCAAACTTCATTGTTGAAACCCGATGTGCACCGCAGTGGTTAGCTAGAGGTGGAAGAAAAGGTCTAAAGCAACAAGAATTCAATTAATCATCCACTCAACCCTAGGCATGAAATCAATCTAACATCAATGTAATTAGACAAAGTCCAATTTTCCAACTTGCAAGGTGTGCAAACACACAAAAATCGGGTGAAATTTTAAACTGTAAAGGAAATAAATAGTATGTATATATAAAAAAAACGGCTATAGTTTCAGTTTTTCAAAAACAACTAACAGCTTCCCATACAAGTCAAAAAGCAAGCCACTGACAAACACAAAATGGGCTTGCCCAAAATAGCAAAAAAGACAGAAATGTAATTGCCACTTCCTTCGCTAATTCTCTCCCCAAACCACGCACGGTCCTCAATAACAAATGGGTTTTTAGGAAAACTAGAGAAGGAAGTGATACCTCCTCGCAGGTAGCTATGGATGGGTATCTCATCCGGGCAGCCGAAAGCCGCGAGGAAAAACCGGGCCGCCGTTGAAAAGCGCTTCTATGGATACCTGGCGGATGGAATAGAGTGTGCCTGTGTGACCCCGCAGACCGGCATTTCCAGGATGGCGTGGTTTTGTGCATTCCGTGGCCTCAGTGGCGTGCCATCCTCTCTCGAAGTAAAGATTTTAGAAAATCCCGGTGATATGTAGATATGTCAAAGGTACCGATGTACTCAGGTCCTTCTCTCGACGGGCCGAGGCACACCAGTGAGGTTACCGAACCGCGATGACGCAATCTGAGGTGCTCAGATCTCTCTGACGGCTTCACCGCTATGCCCTCACCTATCGCGAGGAGGTGGGGCAGGCCGCGTACGTGGCCACCTATCAATAGAAAGATGGTCCGTGGCAAAGTTTCACACGCTCCAATCGAGGTTCCCAGAAAACCTAAATGCTCTAATATTCGCAAAGCAAATGTGGAACAGAGGTATGGCTTCACCGAGTCGTTTCGACGGTGAACTTTGTCCTCAAAGTAAACAAAGATGTCATCAAAAGCCCAATGGTCAACCAATAACCTCGAATGCGTGTAAAGAGCCTCCAGATAGCTCTCTCACACAATATGTTTATGGAAAGATGTTAGATCGCAATATGTGGTCGATAAGAAGCATGCTCGGAGGAAGCTGCCTCCGGAAGAGAATAGACCCTAAATTGCTAAGATCTCTCGATATAACACGAATCCATCCTACTCAGGTCGCGGGTGTGGCCACAAACAAACTGGCTAAGCAGTTACCGAGAGCAAGGAATGGGAATGCGCTACACGGCTGGGCTTGTGGTTCCTCGCCGCCATCAATCGATATGGATAATGCGAGTGACGAGGTACTCTCCTAGATGTCATGGTATGGAAGAACTCAATGACCACCTGTGGGTAGAAACTCCGCGCTGAGTCATGCTTCCAGGAGTACCGCTGCACCCTCGTCATGGGAATCTCGAGCCGGATCCGCAGCAAAGCCGCACATCATAATATATTTCACAGTGCACCTTTTTAGTACTGCAATCTGAATTGCCTGTAATGGGGCCGCAATGAAAGAGGGGGCGCTGGATGATAGAAGCAAGTGAGAGGTCCGGGGGAAGGTCATCAGCTGGCCCCTGGATATGCGACGGCTGGGGCTCCTGTGAGCTCGAGATGGATGACTCGCCCGGGTCTCTTGCCCGGGCCCTCCTCGTGTAGAACCTGTGAGGTACAGGAGCAGCAGGAATGGGAGCAGGTGGTACGACATTAGTTGCAGTTGGAGGAGAGCTCTGTCCAGGGGCATGGGGTGGAGAGGAAGGTCGCACTCGAGGCCCGAACCGTGGTCCTCCACGGGGTCTCGCTATCTCGATAAAGGAGGATGGTGAGGGTGGAAGACATCGTAACACCAGATAATTGTAATACCAAAACTTATAAGAATGTGCAAGAGAAATGAAAATAATAATAAAACGAAAATATAAATGTAATAAAAAAAAATATTAAAGCAACAAAATTAAACTAAAAATCGAGTGACTTCATCCTCGTAGCCGTTTGAATTCATGGAGGCTGGAAGGAGAATCTCTTCCTTGTTTGCAAGTCGTAAAAGATGTACGCCTCACCGCCCATTGACCTTGAACACTCTATTATCCTTTGGGTTGAGCAAATCTATCGAGCCATTGAGGTATGCCTGATGAATGATAAATGGTCCAATCCATCTGGATTTAAGTTTGCCCGGAAAAAGGTGGAGTTTGGAGTCGTAGAGTAGAACTTGGTCCCCCTTATTGAAATTCTCAAGCATTATCATGCCATTTTTTTTCGATCTTTCCTTTGCAATCTTCAAGTTCAAGTAGGCATCATTCAGAGTTCTCCCAACTCATTGAGATCGAGAACGAAGTTCAACTTCCCTACTTAAATCCATGTTCAAATTTTCTCAATTTATTCACCCATGCTTTGTACTCTATTTTCCACCGGAAGATGGCATGCCTTGCCATAGACCAAATGATGCGGGACAGCCCCAAGAATCGTTTTGAAAGCTCGTCTCCAGAGCCTGTTGCGCCGAATCAAGCACCTGAGGGACCAATCTTTTCTCGCCACAAGCACACTTCATTAGAATGGTCTTTATCTCCCTGTTGGCAAGCTCCACTTGACCACCGGGTTTGAGGATGGTGCGGGTAGCCACTATGTTTAACACCATATTTAAGACTGAAGTTTTTCGAAAGGTTCATATGGCGTGAACCCCCATCACTAATAATGGCTTCGTACCCCAAACCCGGAAAAGATGTTCGCTTTCAAAATTTGAGCACCAAATTTCAGGGTCATTGGTTTTGTGGACGGCTCAACTCATTTAGATGGCCATTAGCTCCAACCCTCACCAATATATATGCATGCCCAAAGAACATCTGTAGATACAAGTGCAAGCAGAGCGAAGGCTAATGAGACATCAATCAACATGTTGTGGCATAAGACGTAGGAAAGGTCCTGATGAAATCGATGCCCCAAACATCAAATAGCTCAACTACTAAAATCGGGTCAGTGGGCATCATATGACGACGACAATTTCCCGAGTCCTTTGCATCTATCACATACTCTAGCACATTTGCGAGCTTCTTAAAAGAGAAGGGCTGCAGAAACCGGGATCGGCAAAGACCTTCATTGTCGTCTTCTCCGTGGAAGCAAAGTGACCACCACAGTACTCTCATGGCAAAGTGGCTTAGAATTCCCTATTGCTCTCTTCGTGCACTTCCTAATTATCTGATCTGCACAGTATTTAAACAAGAAAGGTTCCTCCCAATAATAGGAATGGATCTTCGCTAAGAAATATTTCCTATCTTGTTCTTTCCACTCAGCTAGAATTTCTCCTGTTGCTAGAAAATTGGCAATGTGAGCATACCAAGGGGCATTCTCCAACTGCATTAGAGATTCTTCAGGAAATTCAATGTTGATTAGGGGGCTATGAGTGTTGTGGGCTATGGTTAATCTAGAAAGATGGTATGCCACAACATTCTCTACCCCTTTTGTCCCTTAATTTGGTAAATTAAATTTCAAGGTAAAACCCATCTGATAAGTCTTCGCTTTCGCATCTTACTTGGTTGGGAGGATATTTCAAAGCGGAATGATCTGTAAAAATGACTATATCAGACCCAACCAAGTATGCTCGAAATTTGTCTAAGGCATAGACCACTACCAACAATTCCTTCTTTGTAGTAGTGTAGTTCCTTTGTGCTTCATTCAAGGTTTTGCTTGCATAATAGACTACATAAGGTTTTCCAATCTTCTTCTTCTTTTGTCCAAGAATCATTCCAAATAAAAAGATCACTTGCATCACACATCACCTCAAAAGGCAACTGCCAATTGGGTGCCCTTACTATTGGTGCAGTGGTCAGATGGGACCTCAGCTCTTCGAAGCTCTTCTGACAGTCTCTATCCCAAGCAAATTTAGCATCTTTCTCGAGCAGCTTATAGAGGGGCTTAGCAATCTTTGAAAAGTCCTTGATAAATCTCCTATAAAAGCCTGCATGACCAAGGAATCGCTCTAACCTGCTTTTATGATTTGTTGAGAAGGCGCTTTGGAAATGAGTTCAATTTTTGCCTTGTCAACTTCAATTCCCCTGTTGGAAATGACATGTCCTAGCACAATCCCTTGGTTCACCATAAAATTACATTTCTCCCAGTTAAGCACCAGGTTCTTTTCAATGCACCTCTACAGGATAGCTTCAAGGTTAGTCAGACATTCTTCAAAATCGCTCCTCGTAGATAATAAAGTAGGATGTCATCCATGTATACTTCCATTATGCGCTCCACCATATCGCTGAATATACTAAGCATACATCTCTGGAAGGTGGCAGGGCGTTGCAAAGACCAAAAGGCATCCTCCCCAGAAGCATGTTCCAAATTGACAAGTAAAGGTGGTCTTTTCCGATCCCATACATCTCTCATTCCAGGCACTCCTCACATCATCCAAAAGCGGGCCGAATCGCTTTTCTCGTAAAACTCTCTCTCAAGGTGCCATCACCAAGGGCGTGGGAAGTGATCTTTCTGCTATCGCACAGCCTCCTCAGAATCTATGCATACCCTCCAACCGCTGGGTGAGGCTGCAGACACATCCTCGCCTCTTTCATTTTTTACAAAGTGGGTCACCCCCCGATTCAAGAACCACCGGGTCACTACCCAAGCGCTATCGATATCGGGTAATGATACCGTACGGCAAAGAACTCTGCACTGGGTCGCTAACTACTCCATACATTCAATCTCCCTCCTGTGGGCTGCCACCAGCCTCGACCTTCCTCTAGATAAATGTGATGGGTGTATCGCTGTAAGCGATGCCTTTAAATCGAAAATTTTCCACCCCAAAGCTTGCTTGTTCATCTCAGAGGTAGCGCATTGTCTTCCTGCGGTGCGGTAAGCGTACGACGCATATTACAATCGACACCGGCTCGGCAGCAATGATATTGAATTTGTGGGTGAGGCGGGCCTGAGATCCAAATTGCCAAACCACATCTTGCACCTGCCGCCATTAGCTCGTTTCAAGAATCAGGTGATTCGGTCACGTACTTTCGCCGCCCTCCATCGGGTCGCATACATGCTTACTCAAGTGGAAGATATTGAGTTCCAAAGTCATGTTCCCAAAGGTGTGAGTCAAGATAACCCCATTTCGACAATTTATAATGGCATTCGGGCGCCCAAGAATGGCCTTCCCAATACGGCGCGGGCAAGGCTGGTCAGCCCCCATCGCAATGGCCAGGTCGGCACACAAAACTTAATCGATAGTGATAATGGGTCCACTCGTACAAATATCCTCAATGCAACCCCCTTCGCATTTTCAATACTTATTCGCAGAGATTTATGACAAAGTGGCTCTCAGCCTCCTTTAAACCAAGTCAGAGTAATGGAATATGGCAAAGAGTTCTGACTAGTTCTAAGTCTAGTAAAGGTCTTTTCTACACAAATGCCCTCGATATTAATCGAGATGGTAGACACCCCCGGATCTTTGTACTTTACCGGTTCAAGGGCCAATGATGGCAATCGACTTGCTCATACAGGCTGCCTTCTCTTGCCGACATTAAAACTTCTTCATCGTGTATTGGTGGTCCTTAAAATTTGAAGTATAAGTGGGGACTTGCTTTATCATGCGTCAAGGTAGGGATGTCAATTCTTCACTGTCTCAAAGACTTCTAATATTTCTGCCTGATTGATGGCCTTTTTCGTTGCTTTCGCTGTCGTGAAATGAGGGGTGTGCTCTTATTCATTATTCCTGCTCCCATCCCCAGTCCCAGTTCAACTACCAGATCTCTCCCGCCATTCGGGGCTGATTTGTCTGACTTCTCTACCACTCCCTAAAGCTCACCGCTTTCTCACTCATCATTTAGGTTCTGGATCAAATAAATATTCAATCGCGATTCCCTGATCGGGTCATAACTGGCAGCGGAAACTTCCCTTTTCAACACCCGCTGCTGGTTTGTTAGCCTTAAATCTGAGTACTGCAGTTGTCGTGATTGGGAAATCTCGACCGTAGTTATCTATCTTTTATCGAGCACGATTCCACGCTCAATTTTCTGACAGCCTAAGCATTCACTCGCCTTCCGTTCCTCCACAAAATTGTCCACTACTGCCAGTTCGCCAGCGGTCGTTCATAGTGGATGAGGATCAAGCCGCCAGTTACCGAGAGGTGGAAACTAAAGATGCGTTGCCGGCTGAAAGCACTCGGGGAACATACGGGCAGAGGCTTAGCTTCCGTGAGTTATCGGGATGAGTCCTCCAATTGATTACAAAAAGTTACCATAGCAGCATTGTCACGGCTTATTTCGGGGTCCCACAACATTTCAGAGATGCTCCATCAAGTCTCACCATGGTTACCCGCAATGCCCTCAATACTAGCTGATTGGGCGCTAAAGCAGGCTAGAGGGGCAATGTGTGTTTCACGCACGCCCGAACCTCGATATCGATTTTCATTTCAAGCTCTTCCACCTAAGGAAGTCAACGTGTGACGCTTTGTTTATCTCCATATCACAAAGAGTGCATAAATGCCCTCCCCTTTCGATGGGTTACATGCCTCATTTTCGCTTCCTCAAAGTTCGCTCATCCCATGCCTCGAGGTTTCGGCCGGTGAGAATCGAGGAAATCCATGGCTTCATCCGATTTGCTCGTGAAGTCTCCTCCACACATTGTTTCCAATGCCGCTTCAGCTGGTGTGACATCCAACATGGCAAAAACGACGGACTGGAAGGATCCAAGTATCGTGCCATGGATGAGGCAGACCGATGTATCTCCACAGTTACTCTCTTCCCATCAGAACTTCTCATTATCATGCGTGCCGTGAATGTATAAATCGCCTCTTCAAGTTATTGGTCCTGGTAGGTAACACAATTCTTCGTAAATTCCCGCGCTTCCGCCTAATTCCTCGATGGGGCTTCGGGCCTTGTAGAATTAAGCCAAATTCGCCTTGTCTTTGAGAGTCAAAGAAAGTGCTTCTAACTCGAAGAACATATCATCATCTCCTGAAAGCCGCGCAAACTTCCCCTCAAAATCCCTAGAGCGTGTGTATGCTGATTCTCGCCTCTCCAAATGGCAAAAGTCAGAAGCAGTACCGATAAGGTCTCACCGCTACATCCTCACAGGGATAATGCATGAGGGTGCACTCACCTGTGGGTGAATGTGATCCCTCACCGACCAGAGGCATCGATCCTCACCCTCGGCTGGGCTTTGTTGCTTCTTCTCGAGTGGGGCTCCATTTGTTCGCTGTTTAGGCTCGCTTCACAACCCCGGCCCCGTGGGACACTGGGGCTCTCCCTAATCTCGCCCGTGTCCCTATCCCGTGATCGCACAAAGTCCTACGAAAAACAAAGACAAGACAAAACACAAGACAAACAATGTGGCTACCTAGAAATGTTATCGTTAGCAAAAAAATTAAACAAGAAGTTTCAGTGGCGACGTTATATCGAATCAACCTGCAAAAACGCTAGACAAAAGCAACATCAAAAAGTGTTCACCACCTCAATACTTGCGGATGAGGATCACAAGTTTAACAATTCATCACTTGCACTATGGCACCATCCCCGGCAACGGCGCCATTTGATTCGCGCGCGGTAGGGGTGCCGGAATCAACAATATTTGTAAACCTAAATTCCTCCTACTACCGTAGCAAAGCCATCAAGCAAAGATGCTGGTCTAGGCCTAACCAGGATGAGTTTCTGCAAAATGACTGCACTCAAGGTATACACCGGCACCATTCAAGGTTTTGGTTAAAAAACGCTTGATTTGGGGGGCCATCGCACTAAAGAATCGAATTCAAAAGAAATACGAAGTTAACTCCCTTCTTAAGCATTCGCTACCGGGTCAGATCCGAAAGCAAACGAGAGGGGCCCCCAGTCCTTCCCTGTGCTGGTGAGCATGGCATATACTATTTCCCGAACCCGATCTTCATTCGCTATTAAACTAAACCATAATAATTTTCCTTTAAATGTGTAGCATTAATTAGGCATAAATGTTCCCCTTGTGAGGAAAGCTATCTCCTAAAAATCTACCCTACATTAACTAATAAATGACAACTACCGACATCAAACATCTACTATCTACTCCGAGCCCTAAAAGCTTTCAAGCAATACAAGCTGGGAATCCAAGGTATACCAGCGGATCAACAAACGAGAACCATAAATATCCATGAATGCTTGCCTTAAAAACAGATGAGCCATCATTTTACCTCTCTCGTAACCCAACCCCCGTAGCCCTCTTCAAGGATGGGGGCTTAGCCAACCATCCCTCAAAGGATGATTAAAAACCAAGAAAATAACTAAATGGAAAGCAAAGAAAGAATAAGGAAAACTAGAAGTAGTACAAAATGGAACTTACAGTTTTTGATTTCCCAACAAAGCAAAGCTTTTCACCACCAAAAGTTACAAATCCCAAAGATTGAAACTTATATAGCTTTTCTGTAAGAAAATACCACATGCCTCAAAAGCATTAAACAAAGAGGGTAAAAAGCGAAAATGAGAAAAAAATCAAAAAAAGTCAACAAGGGAGGAGAGAGGGGATTTCGCACACATGAAGTTGGCAATGTGCCAAAATTGGCACCAGCAAAATCCAATGTTGCTAAAATCCACGCCACCGGCATCAATGCCAGCCCACCAACACCAAAATCCAATGCCAAATTGGCACCAATTTTTCAAATTTCACACAGTGTGGATTTTGGCACCCTGGTGCGAATTTTCCTGCTCTGTTCTTTTTCATTTCTCTTCTGCTCCTGTTCTTCTTCCATCTTCGTCTATTTTCTCTGCTCGCCTCCCACTTTTAATACAAAGCCAGTTTTTTGCTCTGATTCCTGCTGGGTTTGATCAAACATAAATTGGCATTAAACGAGAAAAGCCGCAAATTTGCATCGTGATTAATACCAGCCTTAATGTAATCTAAGTTAATTAAACGATTAAGATAATAAACACTCAAAACCTTATAATAACAAAGGCTCAAAATAAAGACTTCGTGGCACACCTCACCAGCAAAGAAGCGACTCCGCAAAACAAACAATGCATCGACAAGCAGGCGCCGGCTTCTCCGACGCTTAAATGCATTAAATCAGAGAGAAGAATACGTCCGTTTTTTCAACAGGCCCTCCCTAATAAAATTCCTCATTGGCCAAGAAGAGTGACTGGCCCACTTTTACGAAAAGCTCGCCGATCTATTAAACTGAAGAGGTGTGAGGGGGAGGGAGGGCGCGCTTCATTCAGGTGTCGGGCTGTTTTTTCTTTTCGGATAAAGTTATCCCAATCTTTTCGCCACCCGTTTCATTATCATAGCGCGTTACGCTACATGATTCACGAGACGCTAAGTTACTGAAATTGCGAGGGATCAATTGCAAATTATTTGGTCAATTCATCTTCTGTAGGGTAGCGTGCCAGTATAGATGTGCTCCAAGCACAATCCCGCAGTTCTCTGGCCGTGGATCTGACAGTCCGTCTGAGCCGAGAGATCCGAGTCAGGGCCCTGATCCTGGCACCTGCGCGAGGATACTGACCTGTACCGTAAGAAGTGCAACAGAGAAAGCAGACGGGGCCCCGAAGATCGGGGCTCGGGCCCCGGGCTTCTGACATGCCCTGCCTCACTGTGGCGCCGTTTGGGCCATCTACTGCACTCACACAAGATATCTTTTCTCCTTATTAAGAATCCTGGGCTTCCTTATACTGACACGTTGTCAGACAGAGATTTGATACGAGATACGTCAGATAAGTATATCACAAGGCGATTCCTCCCTTAATATAGTTATTCATACCACATTTTCCATATGTAGTAGGATTACTCTGGTCACGAGAGACCGATCCCGGGGATTTTGCCTCTGACCGCACCGTCTACGGCTCGCTGCTTCATTACTAAGTAGCCAACTCGAATCGTCGGATGAGGTTTGCTGGCACGCCCATACGCCAAATCATCTAATATTTAAGTCTGTGCCTAAGTTTCCATATACTGAGCAATGGTCTTCAAAACACGATTTCATATTTTAAGATTTAAATCATGCTTTAAAGATCGATTTATTATTTTCTGTTATAACTGGTAATCGCGGTTTTCAAATGATATCAGACATCTACGCTATTATTGTTTTCTGATTAACAATAAATGATATTGTGTTAAAATATATATATATTTTTTATATTTTAAAAATAATTTTTGTATTTATGGTATTATTTAAAAAAAGCCCCCAAAATCCAGATAGTGAGGGATCCTAGAACCTTTATTTGTGCTTTTCGTAAGTTTAGATTATTGGTTCTTTTTTTTCCGATCGTATTTTGTAAGTTATTTTGTCATAATCTTCTTCATCAAAAAAAAAAAAAAAAAAAAAATTGTAACAGCTTTGGCATAGCCTGGAAGCGGCGCAACAATGGGCCGTCTTCTCGTGGTTTTGTTTCCCGCTATACTGTCACTTATATTCCCACTCGCCCAACTATACCTCCGCCTCCTCACCCTAACTCTCACCTCCACGGAAATCACCGGTGAGCGTTAACTTCATCTAAGTGAATTGCAAAGAATTGGAAGCTCAGGATCACCCAATGAGTCTCTTCCGTCTTCGTTCAAATGATTTCCGTTAAATCGTAAAATTTCATTTCTTTTCTTGGCCTTAGATTTTTAGATGCAGAACTGCCCTGGAATTACCATTGCATCCAGAATATGATGAATCCAACCCGAGCTTATGAGCTATGACTAGCTAGGACAATTATCTTGCTCAATTTTAATTTAATCGTTAATATCATCTGACACTCAAATTATCAAAATGCAGAAACTGTAATAGAGGCAAGTGCCAAGAACTCTTGAATGAAAAAGACCTTATCTGAAGCAGCGTGAGAAGCTAATCGAGAGTTGTCACATAAGATCCATCACTTGCAGTCTGTTTTGTACCGATTAAGGTTTTGCTTGCTCCTTATAAATATTTCGTGTTACATCTTAAAATCCTTGAGTGGGATTTATATATTTCCAGGATTTAGGTGTGTTTTTTATATTGACTGAAGGCGAATATGAGGAGCCTAATGAAGATAAAGAAGATATTTGGAATTTTATGACTGTATTTTTATTCAAATTTTCATCCGATGCCACAGTTGGCAATTCAGGCTTACCTTTACCTTCCTGAGTATCACTTCTCATTTATTTATTCTTGGAAAATAAAAAGTTTTTGCTGTATAGTTTCTCAGTGCATTTGATTCTAAGTAATCTCTCCTTAAGTGTATTTTACCATTCACCACCCTCGCTATGGGCTCATTAGCTAATGCTATTTCAGCAACCAAACCTAGACAGAGAGCTAACACCATTCTTTATTGTTGTTTATCTCGGTACTGCCAGCCGTAGGGGTGACTCATCACTTGCCAATGAAAGGCTGACTGCTCTAGAAGAGCAGGTTTGCTTCCTGTCCCGTTTAATTTTCATTTTTCATGCTGCTTCTAGTAGTTTTTCGATCCCATAGGAAATAGTATCAGAGAGTGCATTGGTTGCTTATTTGAAAGTTTTACTGATTTGAGAAGTAGGATTTGGGATGCATAGGTACGCCTTCTTTGGGATGCTTCAAGAAAGAACAACTTTGATCTCCATACTTTACGATCCAAAGCACAAGATGCTGAAGACAGGATGATAGTGGTCAGCAAACGAGTTGAAAAGGTGAATACTCTGATTGAATCCATCATGCCTTTTGTGTGAGAGGAACATGGCCAGATGCTCGTTTAAATGGTAAACCGTCAAGCAATACTATGTGTTAAAGGAAGATATGGTCTTACAATATTCTGCACCATAAAAGCATTTAAACACACCATATGGAACTTTAGATATTTTCTGAAAATTTGAACAGTTTTTATCAATCTGGAAGCAATATTAACATTATCCTGTAAGGAACACCTCCAAGATGGGAAATGGTTGTAAATATAGAAGAAAAAAAAAGGTTGCATATTTGTCCCTGAGGAAAAGAAGTGTAGAATCTTTTCTGGAAGAAAAAAAAACAAAGTAATTCTTATTAATCTTCCTACTGAAAATCAAAGTGTGATAGTTTTCTCAAATTTGAGTTTGTCATGATGAGGTTTCCATGCTGTTTTATTATCATCTTTGGAACTTGTAAATACTAAGTACCCTCCTAAATTATCAGCTCTTTTCATGTAGCTGCTACTGTTGGTGGAACAGGACAGATAAGTTAGACTGACTTTTATAAATTACATAAAAGTTTAGGTCCACGTATTGGTTGTAATTTATAATGTATTGTTTTTCCTCAGCTGGCTGACATTGTTACAGAACAGTGGATTCAAATTCAGCAACTTGAGCAGGCTCTTCAAATAGCAGAAGTATTGTCCTATTTGGAAGATCACACTAATTCTGGTTAAACAATGAAAAATTTAGAATCTATTTTACAACTCAGATATCTTGAATTGATTATTTCTTATGAGCCTGTCAAAAAGGCAAGTAATGATAATGAGATACATTCTTAAAAGGGTAAGATATGGCTTCCAACATTTTTCAATGTTATTTCTTTCAAGTCTTCTAATACCTTTGCATCATTCCCAAATGAAGTAATTCACGTATTCAATATCAAAGAATGTGAAGTGAATTCTGCCTTAAGAATGGAGAAAGTTTTACATCTTTTGACAATTTTACTAATCTAATATTTGTGCAGTTCATCAACAACCTCTTTGGCAATCAACTTGAAAAGGTTTTGGGGATCCTGGACCCATATATATTTGGAAGAGGTTCCACTTTGAGTTCCTACAAATCTCAATTTCAGGATAATTTGAAAAGAATGTGGTCTGCAGTTAAAACCTATCACCATGAGGTCTGTACTTATTTCCCATTTCTTGTGTTAGAGAAACTCTATTCTTCAATATCATATGAAGGATTTTAGAGTCAATGTTTCTGCTAGAAATCTGTAATACTTCTATAATGTACCACAAGGTTGTTTTAAAGTTATTCTTCTTTTTAAAATTTATATGTGGTAGTTCCATCATCTCCCTGGCGGTTTGGTCTAAATACATGTAGCCACCTTCAGTTTGAAATTTCCTCCTTTATCTCCCTTATTCTTCCTATTTCTTCTTTTTTTTCACTCGTGGTAGCTATGTGCATTTAGCCCAGGCCTTAGAGAAAGGGAAATTAAAGGAAATTTACCTATATCTTTCAAATTTTTCCCCTCTTAATTCAACCAGTTTAGTATGATTAGAACTTGAGCTGTAGATGGAAAGATCCTTGATAGCTTGACTTCAGCACTTACATAACTATTTCCTGTGACAATAGATAAATAATTTTTTTTTTTTTGATGGGTAAAGTTTAGGATCTGTGACAAACGATAAATAATAGAACTCTGATAAACTGTGGCCATAATACTCCAACACGTATCTCATTCTGTTTGCTTTTCAAGGCCATATGTTGTAGAGACTGGGTGGTGTATGAGAGCCTCTCACAATTCCTGGGGCCAGGGCTGGTTTCTTTCCAATCCTCAAAGTTGTAAGTCAGTAAGCCTCAAGAAATGATAGGAGTAGGAGATTTCAATTTCTAGTCCTTTACGTGTTTGTCTCATTCAATGAGCCTCAGCCGTAACTTCTTTGAGCCCCCATGTAGTTAGAGACTTAGAGTCAGTGGAGGTATGGGGTGATGTTTGGTGATATGGGGGATTGGGAATGTGTGTGGGCCAGCAGCCTGCACAGGTGTTGTTGTGGAAAGAGGGGGCAGGCGAGGGCATGCTCTACTCAAATGGGGATCCTTGCATAATTTGATGATCATATTGCAAATTTCCTCCTTGATCCTGAGATATTGCCACTTCTTTTCTCCCCAAAATGATCAATACTGCATATATGAAACTGATGGACAAAGTTACACATTGACTTTGTTCCTTCACCCAATTTGGTTTGTCCAAACACAAATCCATATGTCTCCATTTCATGTTTAGAAACTTATAGTTTTGTAAGGGTATAGGAAACAATCATTGACTTACTACTTATATACAGAATTATAGTTATCCTCATGATAATGACTGAAATGAGCAATTCTTTTCAATTTAGGGTGTCACATTCTAAAAATATAGATCACTTATTAGTCACTTAGTCTAGTTTATTGATAAAATTATCAGCAACTAGTTTGCAAGATTTACTCATGAACTGATTAATGCCGCTCCATAAATGAGTTTATTTTCCCAATCATTTTCACTGATAGAGAACAAACCCAAAGCCATGATCTTAATACTAATCAACTCAGTTTCTTCCTCTGCCATACAATTGTTTCTCTATATTTTTTAATTGAGCATGAATTGAGAGTTGAATGCCAGCCCATGATTTATGGACTGCCTTCTTCATATTTTGTAATCATCTCCTAGAATAATGGTGCAGGCTTATGAAATTGGAAATTTTATGAATAGAATGACTGATATCTGCAAGGTTATGAATAACACATATGCCTTTGTAGCCCTGAAGCTCCAGTGAATTGTCCCTGCTTACGTCCTTGCGTCTCGCCACTGAAGCCCTACCTCTCTGCATTAAAAGTCATACTTCATAAAACAAGAAATGGAAAATTACTGAGTTCTACCGCAGCTCTTTACAATGATTAATTTGGTATTCTTTGTATATACTGTTATGATCATAAGACTGTTCTTTTCTTTTCTAAAGCATCTTTATCTTGAAGCAACCCACGCAACCTCTGTTCTCTGTCATCATTGATCTCACCTTATTCTTGACTTGCCAAAACTGTATGGCTTCGCCTACCAAACCCTTCCATAATGGTGTTAATGTTGATCCTTAACGTTAATTCTGTTTGTCGAAAATATTCCTGGTGGAGTAGGACTTGCTTGTTCTGTTGTGTGATGAGAAGAACGTCATCCTCAGATTGACACCAGATAGTTAAAAGGTTGACTGGATAATCCACCCTCTAACAGAATAGATCGATATAATTGCCACCGCCCCATTCACTCCAACATTTTGTCCCAATGAGGTGTAATTGTCAGGCACTCTTGAGTCCATATTTGGATCATAAGAATCTGAAAAAGATATTTCATCTCAGTTTTCGCCTCAATACAGAGCCATTTGATATCCACTCATCCCACATTCTTGTTATCTGTTTGACTCGCCACTGACAAGTTATAATCACTTCAAGATGGGTTCAGACCCTCAAATGTACTCTCTTCAACCTTACATCAGAGTCATTTAATGGGCCTTGAATTGGATTTCAGTACTTCTGTTTTCCTACCTATATCTTGAATATATCACCTGAACATTCTCAAATCAACTGAGATATTCCGTAGAGGCAGAAAGCAGAGGTGGGAAACAGAGAGGAGAGGTGATGTTACCCTGGAAGAGGCGACATGGGGAGCAGAGGCTCCCCAGCCCAACTCACATTCTCCCAATGTGAACTGGGCCAAGACGCCACTCTCTTCACTCCTCAGGTTCATCTCCACCCAGATCCCCTTGCCACCTCAATTGGGATCTATCCGGCTGGTACTCTGCAATAAGCCCTAAACCCACCCTCCCTTCTCTGCACTTCACGCCTCTTTCTCAAAAAGGATTCCAGATTTGGGCGCTGGAGACCCCCGAAATCACAAGTGTCATATTCCAGCTACCCTGCCAAGATGGCTCTTCTGAAGAGCGAAGAAGCCATAAGAGAAAGAGGTATAAAGCACATAGAGGTCGAGATGGGCCTGTGTTAATAGAGTCTTTACCACTCCCCATTCCTAGATCCTCGTTCCCAATCTGTTGGTTGTTCACCTCTTGTTTTGAACCATTTGTCTTTAAACTGACTTTCTTTGAGTTTCATCATCCCCCTCCCACAACACCATTCTTTCTTCTAATCTCACTACTTTTTTGTGGAATAATCAAGCTAATGCTTGAATGGGATGTTAATACTGTAAAGGATGTATATCTTCCAGGTTTCACTTTTCCACGCTGATCCTGTGATAGAAGAAAAACAGATTGACGAGATGATTTCTTTAACTTCAATATTTTAGTTTGGTCATTAGACTGGTCACAGGCCTGCTTTAACAAAAAAGGAACAGACAAATACCAATAATATTTCCTTCCCATGATAAAAGCCAACTCTTGCACATGTGCTGGCTACATAAACTTAAAAATTTGTCCATATATCCACACAACTTGTAGATGACATCACCGAAATTCTTTCCTCTTTAATTTTCTTCTCTTCAGTCATCAAAACCCAAACCGCAATTTGACTCCTTTATAGTTTAAGCCAGCTTCAAGTTTTCTTCATTTTATTCTTACTCTTTGTCATCTTTGACTCTACCCTTCCGCCAATCACGCACAAACACTTGACTTTCTACTCAAACTTAAAGATGCTGAAATGTAGGGCAAGCTAGGGTTGATTAATAAACACTAAAGTGTTTTAATGGATGTAATGCCCAGAAACTTTCAAGTCTTAAGATTGAATATATCTGGTCCCTCCTTCTTCCTTCATGATAGAAAGTGGAGAAGATGCCCTAAATCTCATCAGAATATGATGTCTATTCTAATGTTTTTTCTTCAAGCTCCTTTCAGTGAAATTGACACAAATTTCTCTTCTCACAAATAGAAAGATGTGCAAAATCATCAAAAATTAACTTAGACAACACTGAAAAACTCTAAAATGGCTGTCTTAATTTCAAACTGCGGCTTGAATGCTTCTTCTCAAGTGCGATTTGTCATATCATGTGTAAGGGTATCTAAGCTTCTTTAATTCTCTTTCTTTCTTTCTTCCCCTTTATTTCTTCACCCCCAGACTTTAATTTGGCTTTCAGTTTTTTGTAACAGTTGTATCCCTTGTGGCTTCATATTAAATCCTTTGCTTTCCTTTTCAATTTCTACATAGCCAACCAACATTATAAAGACAGAGCTGGTTTGAATACACAACTCAAAACAAACTGTTAAATTCCTTTACAACCCATTGCTATCACATTCTGAATTGAAGCAAACAAAGTTAGATTCGAAAGGCTCGTGTTAATAGGGGATTAGCGTAACCAAGCTGAATACCTCAAACCCTACTAATTGTTGTCAACTAAGTTGGTTAATCACTTAATCTCTTCAGCCTCTATGTAGCCCTTCAAGACAAATGGCAATGAATAAGAGTATACTTCTTCCCTTAATAGAAAGTTTAAATTTGGCCAATCATTGAGTTGTTGAGTTTTTAAGAACCTTGCAACTGAATTGTTCGGTGTTTTAAGAACTTTCATGATTTCATCCATTCACTGACTCATCTATTACTGATCAGCAGGGTTTATGAGCTACATCAAATGGGTACTCAGAGAATTGGACGGTGCTGATCAATTACAGCACAACTGATTTATTTATAGTGTGTTACTATCAACAGGTAAAGGATGGGGTAAGAGCAGCTGGAATCCAGAAAATTGAGACAGGACTCTGGGTCTGTTCCAACTAATTACCAACCCGCAGCCGCTGCGCCCTTTCAACTGCTTTTGAAAGCCGCTTTTGTTTAGAAAAACAAAGTGAAAAATGATGAAAGTTTTTTTTTCCGGAAAATACGAAGAACACAGAATACTAAAAATTAGATAATAAACATAATTTTCAAAAAATATTCCAAATGATATTCTCCATGCTTCAAAACCATTCTCAATTTTAAAAAAATACGAACAAATAGGCTTTTTTAACTTCAAATTGCAAACTGGTGTAGAATACCAGCTTTTTCAACTGGGATTTGGGATTCCAGTGAGACTGCTCCCCATCAGCTGAAAATGGATTTAGTCGGTGGTGTGTGTGAGCAAATAGCCTAACCCAACTCCAAGCATGGAAGTAGTATTAAAGGTTAGGTGTACCCCTTCCAATTGACAGACTTCAGAGGCCATATGGTGAGTGCAATTAGATATTATTTCAATGTCCTACCCACCACAATCCACGATAATCACCGGGTCATTCCATTCCATTCCATGCACTTTTTGCTCAACTAAATTTCAAGAATACCCTTCTCCTATCACTTCTTTGACACAAACCAAACAGGATTATTCTCATAAAATTGACCATTAGATGAATTTGGTACACGATTCTTCAAGGGCTTTCTGGAATATGATTGTGTCCCATCTTGGAAGTTCAACTCCAAAGTATCTCTGGTCATTTGAGCTAACACAGATCAGATCTTAAGAGTTGAAAATAACAAATAAAAGTATTCCAGACCGATCTCGGTCCGATTTTCTGGCACCGCCGGACGACGTGAACCTGCAAAAAAAAAAAAAAAAAGAGAAAAGAGCCGTTAGCTTCACTCACGCCTCCGACTAAATTCAATTAAAATAATGGTACATTAAAAAGTTCAATCGCAGGTAGACAGTTGTGTACCTCTTCCCTCGGGGTTTTCTTTGTTTATATCCTCATTTTTCCTTTGATTTTGGTAAAGATATCCTTATGCCTGGGCCGATAAAACATTCCTTCCCATCGAGACTCAATTCTCCGTTATTTATGACACATCTCCGATCTATCGATAACATTTGATCCTCTTATCAAAGACCACCCCTATCCGGTTCATCGCTTCTAGACGTAGCGAATTAAGCAGATCCATGACGAATATCTCAGAGATGGCACACGGTCTACCGAGGAAATTCGTGGCTTCGCATTTCCAGGTGAGGATTATTCCGTCTGCTAACCCCGTATGGTTTTGGTAACATGTTGTCTTCAGCCATGTCGGCTCGATCAGCACCCGCCCATAAACGCCGACCTATCAGATAAGATGTTTCAGCCCAAAAGCCACAGACTTCATAACGCCCTTTTTCATCTAAACGCCATGGTCTTCTGAGCGGGAAAATATTTGTTTGTTAGGCCCCATTGTATGTGAAACTAGAAGTGATTAATGTGAATGAGTCCCAAGGCGCATGTTACCAGGGAATACTGTGTTCCCAATGATGCATTTCTCTATCGCACCTAGGACTAATCTATATATATGATGATTCAGGTTAGCAAACTTTATAAGACTCCCCAACGAATTTGTCTTTCAAGTTAGTTCATCCTATCGAGAAAGCCCTTCTCAGCTAGAGCATGAGGAACAACGATGGGTGGAGCTTCTAAGCCTCTACAATCGCATTGCCACTTATGATATCGCGCCAAAGACGCACTGCCTGTGTCATCCCATCCGATGCTCCCATACCTGAGGCTCACTTCCATGTCAATATCCCTGTCGTAAATCTCGCTGACTCCATGATCTACCAAAGTCGCGATGAGGGGCCCACTACATCAGCCGCCCTCACTCTCGGGCATGCGGCCGGCCACGCGGCCCCCTCAGACCGAAGGCTCCCGACGGCCGGCGCGGCCGAGAGGAGGGAGATTTCAAGTGGGTTAATGCAGATTTTTTTTGCTGTCTTTGATTTTCCCCTCATCCTCTCCGTCTTCCTCCTCGCCTTATCTTTCATCTTGACATTTGACCGGGATATTCTTGTAGGGATCAACCAAGGTCAGTTTCGATATGTTCGTCTCAATGCACCAGAACTATTCGTACTTTACTAAAATCTCGATTTTTGACATATCGCAAGGTTAAATGTTAATTTCCATTAGTTTTCATGATCCCTACTAAAGGAGCCATGAGATGTCGCACATTCATGGGGATGATTTACCGCATCTCCTGATAGTATCGACATCGGGGGGGCTCGCTGGGTCGACAGCTCCGCCCTTTCATGAACAAACCTGTGGGCCTGCACCCACGACGCCACCCACATGTCGTACTTGCTTTATTCTGTGCCCTAGAAGGCGAAGTGTTTTGTGAACACGAACGTCGGGGGGGGGAATGACGGCCTTTCGATATCGTGGGTCGATCCATCTACAAGCGCTCATGCATTCACCCCATGTGAGCAGGCCCTAAGGCAGCTTCTGTTCTTTTTTTTTGTCTCGAAAGTATTCCACTTTTCCGCAACACCCTAAAGTTTTCGCGAAGGCGCCATTGAGGATCCCGACGCTTCTGCTTTTTGGTGGGTTTTTTATTTTCTATGCTTTAGATTCTACGTGGATTGTTTGATAGTTCTATTTCGTTTACGCGTGCCTTTTAGCCGCTGGTAGGTTTCCGGGGACTGATTTGCACGTAGAGTTTTGAGATGCAATCTGAGCTCGGGGGTTTCACAGCTTTACGCCTTCTAAATTCAGATCATTTAGGTAGGTTATTTGTTGAAGTCGACCTCCCTTTCCCCCTCTTTATCATTTGGCCAAGAATGGCGAGAGGTCAAGGGGAGACTACCACCAGTCAGGTTGGGCGAAGGAAAAGGCTTGGCCGGATCATCAGAAGCAATTTCAAGTTTCTTCCATGTCCATGGAGAACAGATCCTTTCCTCGCCGTATCCTCGACAACATTAGTTTAGAAGTGTCGACGACCCGGCGTTGTTTCTCTGGACATAGGAAGTGGATAACGCCCGCCTATTTTACTCAGAGCAAATATAATGACTTCGTCTGTGACGTCATCAGGAACAAGCTTCTACATGTTTTCCAGGTACCTCCCGCGCTTATCCATCCGAACGTATTCGATTTCGATGGGGTCGCAATGTGCCCAACCTTCCTCATGACCGCTGTGACATCCTATCAGAGATCGCTTTCTGGCTTATACACCAAAGCTCCTGGATCTGGGGCAGGACCGTCGATGTCCGCCCATAATTCAAAGCTCCGCCTGTAACCGAGCTCCTGATTCCTCCCAAGACTAAGGCAAGGGGTCAGCCTTAGTCGTGGGTCCTTCGGCATGAGACGCCCTACTCTATCGCCTCCCTTTAACGTGAATCAACCCTGTTCTGTGTTTGTTTTAGCTTAGGTTCCTACTTTCACGCCTACACATTATGTATCGGGACACCTCGCCTTTCTGATGTTACCCGATAAGCGTAGGTGAGGCCAATTAGTAAACCGGATCGGTATACCGGCTCGAGAACATCGTCACATTGAGATAATCTGAGGCAAGAAAGGTCATGAGCTTCGTCGATAGTGAAGAATTTCCATGGAGTCAGGTGGTACTCTTTCCTGAGTATTATCCCTCTCTGCATCACACTCGTCGCCCGTGGAGGCCACAAGGGGGGAGCACTTGCTCGCCCGATCTCCCGAAGCCGGTCTCCCGGTAGCTCCTCAACCGACTCCTCGTCAAGACTAAACTGAGGCCACTACAAGGACCCAGGAGGTCTCGCCAGTGAGCACAAATTTCAGTCCACTGCCACCCCGCCCGCAAAGAAGAGAAACAAGGGCGCGACGTACAAAGGCTGCAATTTCAGATCTGCTAGAAGATTTCTGGGATCGACGAGCAGTCGATATTGTCCCACTGTTAAGATGTCAGCCTCTGTCACTGCTTTTCACACTGAAATGCAAACAAGATGATCCTTCTGGTGGCAGAGAGACCTCTGGGCCTTGGGGAGAATCGACTCCAGCGGTCTCCCCCGATGAGGAGGCTCACCGTGATGTGTCGTAGTCCTGGGATCCCTGACTGCCCCAACACCCGCCCGCCCCTGGGGCCCACCCGAACGAGGCAAATATACCTCTGGAGGGAGAGGTTCCGGCTGTGAGGTCTCCAAAATGTCAAGAGGTTAGAACGGTGCCCCATCGTGGGTGCTTATCGTCAAGATTCGCTCAGCCCACCTGCCATCACTGCTAAGAAAAGGTTCCCCGTAATCGTGATTGTGGCACGTCTCTGCTCCGCCACTGCAGGGTCTTCGCCCCTTCCTCCCGATATGAAGGCTCGATCTTCAGGATCGCGGCCAAAATCACCCGGCCGTCGAACCCCAAATCAGAGGAATCCCCGATGACGTGCATGTACGACGTATATCCAAATTACTTTAGGATGCTTGTGACGGCTTGCTCAGAGCAATACTCCATTCCACTTCCCGTTTATGTTGATAAAGAAGATATTCATCCTATGACCGAAGATGGAATGTCTATCCAGAACCACAACTTCTAGCTAGCCAGAAGTGCAAAGGTCTAAGTATAGGACTTCAGCTTGCATAAAAGGTCTTTTCTTAACTCCTAACCATTTTTTAATGCGATTTCGCCATCCATAACATGGCCTACCAACATCGAGAGTTCTAAATTTCGCTTAGATGATGCCGAAAAACTCATAAGAGTATGCAGCCTCAAATCATTTCGCATCATTAGACCTTAACTGCTTCTCTAGCCAAGGCAGAAGCTTTGTCGGAATGTTGGGAAAATGAGGCCAGAGATGGCGCGACAAGCGTTATCCGAGCAGAGAAAGAAAGGGACGAGGCTAAGTAAGAAGCTAGGGCGGCCCAGATGATAGTCGCGGCAGCAAGAGACGCCAAAGCCAGGGTGGAAGTTGATTCGACTCAAGGCCCCAACCTTTTAGCGCTTAGCGTAAGAGGGAGGGTGTAGGTCGGCTTCAGATCACCCTCGTTGTAATGAAGTTCGCCTTCGCGGAGGTCGAAGGAGTCGCCACTGAACTTGAGGCGTCCAAGCGTGAGGTGTCTTCCCTTCATGCCCGAGCAAGTATGACAAGGAAGATACGGCTGAGATTACCATGGTTCTTTGATCTTATCTTTTGCTTACGCCGTGTTACGTTGCTCAAGAACAACATTCATGGGATCGGCTGTACATCCTGGGACGCATGCTCGACTCCTTTAACCCACTTCCTCCTTTAACCCGAGGTGCCCCCCGGTCCTAGCAGTCGTCAAGGCCATAGATGCTGAAGTAAGTCAAGGCAAGGCATCCGGAGACTTCAAGGGGGATGTCCCTACTAAGGATTAGGCTAGTTTTTTTTTTTTTTTGTGCTAGTTTTAGCTATGGTGAGCATCGTATGGCGCCATTGTCACATGCTAACTTTACTTGTACTTTTCAGACACTTGCGTATTTAATGAATTTGGGAAACGCCAACCAAAGGGTAGCATTGTTTGTTAAGAATTCTAGTGACAACAACCATATCTGGGAGGTGGTACCAAAATTTGACTCAAGAACTATATCCTCGACTCCCGGGCCCCCTATAGGACAATAACTGTGATCCCGGCCCCTGATGCCACCCTGACAAGAATCGTGTCTCGGACTTTTAGATGTCATTCGGACAACAACCGTATTTGGACTTTTAGTGACAGTAGGTTTTAAGAAGAAATGTGCAAAGGATACTCTTACGATGATAAATTCCTTAAAAAAAAATATTATTTGGAGTAATATTTCGAGTAAGATGGTATTCCACATTCGGGAACAAGAGGTCCCGCCTATTATTTAATGCGTAAGATCCGGCTAGCCCTACTATGACCATGATGTATGGTCCTTCCCAACTGGGCTAGAACTTTCCGTATGCTAGGTTGGACGTGTTTTCAAAAACCCTTCTCAGGACTAACTCCTGATTTAATGCTGCTTCACACGCCGTCAGGCTAACTTGCTAGCTCATAATGAGCTATGCTTACGGCCGCCGTCAAGTTTGCCACTGCGGTTCAGGCCTGACAGGAGCCAACGCTTTGTTTCTTCAAGAATTCTCATTCAATAAGGCATCCTTATTTCCATGGGATGATAAATTTTCCATCCTCGCATGTGAGGGCGAATGGTGATTCTCCTATCGCTTCCGGCCAGTCGCTTTGTGTGCCCATAACACTCCCGCAATCCTTCTACCCATTTTCCTTTTCATAAATGTAGTTTTTCGAACTGCTGGGGAGTGCTTTGTTAGATGCTTCGTCTCAATTACCGCTGGGGTACCTATGTATAAGTTTTCGATCTTTCGCCTACCAGGTCTTGGCATAATTCGCTATCGAATCTAAGAGCGCCCGCTGTTTGTTACAATTTACCGCATCAATCCGCACACAATGTTTTTCCATATGCACTAGACGACCTCCTTGTCTTTGATGGACGCAAAGGCTTCAGATTCTATCCATTTGATAAAGTAGCTCTGGTGGCAACTAAACAATAGTTTCTCGAGCTAGTGGGTGGCAGTGGAATGGCCCATCCATGCCGCGATACCCCACGAGCGAAGGGCCGGGGCTTGCTATGGTAGCCAACTCTTAAATGAGTCTTAATACAGGAGTTTGTCACCGGGCACGATCACATTTTCTAACGAGGCGTGGCATCCGCCCGCATGGCCTGGCCGCAGAACCTTGTACGTGGGCTCTACGTGCCAATGTCTCTCGCTGGTGATTTCCGTGACATCCCTTCAAATGGGTTCCACCGCATATTGGTCTCGTTTGTCGAGTGAGGCATTTATGATAGGCCCGCCCCAGGATCGCTATACAATTGTTCACAACAGGGAAAATCGCGGTCGCCTGACCTCGATCTGCCTCGCCATATCCGACGCTCTCCTAACTCAAATAGCTTACCATCTATGTCAACCATGAAGGAGCCGTCTTCACTTCATTTACCGTCGGTAGTGATTAACGACTCTGGAATTTGATAAGATAGGAGGAGCAATGTTCTTCCATCCATAGGATCGCAGCCTAAGACAAACAAGGCGCCCGTATTTAATAGATCTTCTCGGGATATAGCTCCTAATCACTGCCGCAAAAGTTCCTAATCGCTAATAATTAGTTCACATACTTGGCTATGCGCCGATCTCTCGCTTTCGCTTTCTTCGTTTATCCGCCCGACCACTCAGTCGAGAGTCAGCTTCGCATGAATTTTTTTTAGTGACACGTAGATCACAGCGAGCCCGCCATGATGGCTTCAGATTCTGGCCTGTCAGTAGCTGCGAGAAATCAGACTTATGGCTCGCTCTATGATCTCTTCGACGGCGCTTTAAGTCAGAATCCCAGCTCTACTCCCCATCTATCGCGGAAAAGCCGTCCACCTTCGGGACCACTAGCAGCTGGCTCCCCGGGGCCCACTCTGGCTGAGGAATCTTTGCTAGGAAATTAACCAACACCTGTCCCTTCAATGCTAGGCATGGCTTAAACTATATGCTGAACTCACTAAGCTCAATTGCCCACCGAGCCATGTGTCTTGATAGGTCGTGACTCAGGTATAGTGCTCTCTCAGAGGAGGTCATGAGCACAAAGGATGTGGTGCGGCCAAGAGCGAGTTCTTTTCGCGAATCTCACCCCGAGGGCCGAGCCGCCGCCTCGAGACCTGCATATCTAGTTTATGCTTCGATAGGATTTGCTTACTAAGAACACGGCTTTGTTATCTGGTACTGCCTCTCCTAATAAAGTCAGTAATTAACTCAAAACATTAGACACTCGGCTAAGCAAAGGTAGAGTGTTTCAATTGTCTTGGGGTGGCCAAATTTTAATGGGCGTCGACGAGGCATTGTTTGGATTGCCAGAAGGGCCTAGTCGCACTCAGATTCTATCTAGCACGTTTAGCTCCTTTGGGCAAGGGTGAAAATGGTTGAACTTGGGCCTCAGAAAAGGATGAATCACACTAAAGGTCGCCTAATCCACACAAATTAACGCACCCTTCCTAAGCAGGAGGTCGAGATTCCATAATGGCTCGAGTCGAACGGGATTGGCTTTAATCCCCTCCAGTCACCATGAAGCCTGTAGTAACCATCTTAACCGACTTCAAAATACACATTTTAAATCGACTTCTTCATATCGTCTGTGGCGTGAACAGTTAAAAGTTTCTCGCAAGTGTTTCTCATATGATCTGTTCTTCGGGTTCGATAAAAGATATCATCAACATAATTTTCATCGTCTTGCTAATCAATGGTCTAATATCTGATTACTAGTCTCCGATAGGTCGTCAAAGATTCTTCAAACTAAAAGGCATTACGCCAGAGCAAAGATAGTTCGTGGTAAATGAAGGTCAAGCCAAAGATCGCGTGCATCGAATCGTGATATTCGAGTAAAGGCTTCTAGAACAAGATTCATGCCCAAGCAGAGGCATCAACTATCCGGATCTATTCATGGCAAGGGAAACTGCCTTTTTGTGCACGCTCATCGAGGTCCATGTAGTCCACACATACCCCATTTTCCGCCTTCGGGATGATCATTACATTTGCAAGCCATTCGGATACTACTTTTCGATAAAAACTCAAGACTCAAAGCAGTCAGTCCACCTTGTCTGATTAACTGATGGCGATCTCGATGAAAACGCCTACTCGGGCCTCACCAGCTCTCACAGCGGCATCACATTCATCTTTGCTGAGAGGCCAATGCTAGGCCGATCCCGCCATGCCCGAGTGACTCCAAAAGTTTAACACATATCCTTATTCCCTAACAATACGTGTCGCAAATTTTTTTTTTTCCTTTGCTAGCTAACAAAGTGCTAATATAAGTGAGTTGCTTTGGCCCGTTTAGTGCTACTCGCCTGGGGGATCCATAATAATAGATTCCTTTTCTTCCGCCTCACCTCAAGTAAATGAGTCAGAATGCTTATGAATGCGATCCTCAAAGCAATAAGCCGATCTTTTTCCTCTAGAATGCTCCCGCATGGATAATTGATGCGATTGTCGCGCGCACTACCGGGCCGCTTAGAAGATCGACCCGCCCCGCCCCCCGGCTAGGTAGCCGCCCATTTGATGATATGTCAAGGGCGACCTTCACGCGAAAGCACGTGACTCGCTTACTACGCAATCGGCATGGCCCCAAAGTCATCGATAATCGAGAATAAACCTGCCTAAGTTACCGCCCCGCTTTCACAGGAAGTAATGTGTCTCCCCAAATGTCGAGTTGTCAAGGCCGTTGAAACAAGAGAGAGACTTCCGCCTCCGCCGACCAGCATTTCCGCGGGAAAGCTTCATCTAACTGGCGCGCAGCAAATTGCAATGTGATCTACGACACTACCAGATCTACTTTAACACCAAGCAGACATCAAAGCCATTAACACATAGGGTGAGTACAATTGCATCGTAATGGGGCATGATTACCCTAATGGGGCTTCATCGGGAAAGGATATGAGGTCGCACAGCTCTGGGCTTCTTCTCGCCACCGCCAGGTGGATAGCGGCTTCACCCTAAGCTACCTACGTAGGCCGCTCTCAAGAGCGCCACAAGCTGACCACTTATTTAATCGTCAAGCCGCCTCCCAATATAGTTTATACGTCTAGATTCAAAAGGATTACATGGCCAGGACTTCCGTCACGAGAGGTGCGAGCCTTCCCGCTGGGCCAATTTCCCGATATATCTCTCGAGGTGCCTCGCTTTAACTGTCAATTTTTCTATCAAGAATTTTAGGCTTCGGCATCTATTGGTCTCATGCTCACGATCCTCGTGGATACTTTTCATCGCACGATCGTTTCTCTGTGAGGGGCTCGGGTCGATCGCAGCCATTTAAAATCCGGTAAGTCGCGAATGAGGAAGTAAAGAATTTTCATGTGATATTCTGAGGAGGAACTAGGGTCCCTCTTCTTCTCATGGCTGTCTCGCCACTTTCGCCCGCTCTCGTCTCGTCGGGACTAAAACGACTTTTTCCTTTTTCAGCCATAGTCAACACTGGGCTCAAGCCAAGATCATGACTGCTTTAGTCATTGCATGATGTTATCTTCCGTGGTTGAATGATTTCTGGTTCTATCTGGCCTATACAACTCTTCACCGTAGTCATGATCTAAAGATAATGAGGGAAGGAGCCTTGAGTGGTGATTGCAAAGTCTTTCAAGTTCTATAAGATCAAGGCCCATGTTGTAAACTTCTACTCGCTTGTGGACGGCTTTTGCCCGAATCTCTCCCGTGAAGTCCCGTGACGCAGCTTCTCCTCTTGCTTTTTATTATGGTTTACAAAGAACTAATATTCCTTTTGTCAGATCGAGCACAAGTACTCGGGAGATGAATAATGTCCGTGAGCTCGTTAAATGAGTTCACCTAATCACGTGGGAGCCTATGAACAAAGCTGTGAGTCGACCTCTTGAGACTAAATCCGAAGACCTTACACGATAAGGTCAAGCTTCCGCGGCTCAAAGTCACTGGGCCGATCAAGTGAAGCATGATCATAAGGGTCTGAGTCAAGTCGAACACAGCAAAGGCTCCGCATGTCAACTTCACACGCTCGTATTCAAGGATATGCCGCCTCTAGGGGAGGAAAGTATGTCATCGATCTCTCGATCACTGCATATAGGAGCGCTCTGCTTCTCAAAGCTGGTAAAACCGATTAAAACGGGTATCAGGGTCAGGTGTTCAAAATGTGTTCCCCGAGTGCTCGACTTAGCGATTCCTCGACTGATCGGGTCTCCAAGAAGCATACCACCGTTAGAATCACGAACGTCGGGCGATGAGAGCGCTCTCGCTGTGTTCCCATCTTTGCTTTACTCTTTATCAGAGATTTAGCGAATTGCCTAAGGATAGCTCGTCGTCTGTCGGTGTATCCACATCGTTGAGGGTGATAGGCTTCTTTCTTTTCGCGAATCTACTGATGCCTCACTAGACCGTCTGCGGTGTCTCTCTCGCCAAGATCATGCCTTTGACACTCGGGCCCTCGCAGACCATCGTTTTCATGTTGTCAAACACGCCCGCCACCTTCCATTTGGTCTACCGCTTCGTTTCTTCCACACTTTATCGCCAACAGAAACTGACTTCAACACCGATCACCGTCATATATAACACCAGCGCCCACAACCGCACGGAGGGAACCTTCTGATTCTTCTAGCTGGGCTAAGGGTCGGGCTTGATAACCGTAGGAGCCAAGCCTCGCACGCCGCCTAACAACGACTTCGTTCAATTTATGATGGCGCCAAATGTCGATACTCCATCTGTCTGCTTCAAGCATCAACGGACGACGTGGAACCCGCAAAGAAGAAGAGAAAGGGAGGCGCTTGTCGCCTAAGTTGTCTCTCCAATGCTTAAGTTTAGCAAATACGAGAAGATTAGAAAGCCAATCAAAAGTATAGAGTTGCTTTCCTTTTCCCGGTAGGGGTTTTCTTGTTTATATCCCCATTTCTCCGATTCGTAAGATAATTCCTCTTACGCTTCGCGATAAACACTCCTTCCTTATCAAAGCATCACGCCCCTCCCTTATTTTCGTGAGGATAATATCTCCGAACTAATAATAAATTTAATCCTTCTTATCAAAGACCAATTCCCGGCCTGAATTACCGTTTTGGCAGTGAGCACCAAGAGATTCATGAATGAATATCTCATGTACGGCACTACTAACTGGGAATTCAAGGCTTTAGATGGGGTGAGAATTATTTCCATATGAGTAACCCACGTGGTACTGGAAGCATCAGTCAGCTCGGGGCCATGTCGTCATCAAAAGACGCCACAACGCCGCCATCTGATAGCATGCTTGGGATCAAAACATCATACTCACAAAAAGGAATTGGTTTAAATGGACAAAAATAAAATCATTTGTAAAACCAAACTCAAAAGAACTTAAATATCTTCACTTACAAAAACGCTCCCTAAAATGTAAAATGAATGCTACAACATGATAAAAAAATCTAAGATCATTTTGTCTAACTCTATATTTATAACTTCTAATGTTTGGTTATTTTTGTCCAAAAACGAGGCTTATATTTATTTAGATTTCCAATAAAAGATATTAATTACAAATGGCTGGAATTTATGGTTAGCCCTAAATAAAATACGAAAGCACTATACATTCTAGAAGAGTAGTGCCTTTAATAAAGTGTCTTTGAGAAAAGGGACCACAGTCATCAGAGTCCTGCGTCCCATCCCATTTCCACCTAATGAGTTGAAAATTTGGGGGACAGAGCCTCTATATAAAGATTACACCATCACTGATCTTGCCCACTACACTCCACATCAACATACACTATCTTATCCCATGGCTCCTCTTTAAAATACTCTTCCTTCCCCTCCTCCTCCTCCCTCCTTATCCTCTTCTCCATCTCTCTGTGATTCAAAATAGAAAGCCAGTTCTTCAGCAAAGTCACCAACCCCAACAACAACAACAACAACAACAACGTCAAGGAGGAGTCACAGCTCTCCCAACAAGAAGAACCTGAAAACAAGGAGCTACAGCAAGAACAAGAACTACCTTCATCCCGGATACTCAACAAGGTATGGCCTGCACGGTCGAATCAGGCCAGTTCCCTCTCCCAGCACTGGAGCATTCCAACAACAACAATAACTACTACTACAACAAGAACTCCTACAGCGCCAAGCAACAAGGGGTGAAGGATACCATGCTTCCTGATGACAGAGGCTATCTCCAACATGTCCAACCAAAGCACCACTACAATGGTGATAAATACGTATAACAGCAACCATAACAACAACAACAAGAACAATGGCTGCCACCAATAAGCAGCAAGGCATGAGCGACACGAGATTCCTGGAGAATGGAAAGTACTATTATGATCTCAACAGTGAGAACAATTATCAGAATGAGTACGTGAACTCCAGGAGAGAATACTCCAGGAATAATGAGTACAACAACAGGGGTTATTATGGGAATAACAACAACAACAACTATAACAATGAGAACTCCTATGAGTTTGGATAACCCATGGAAGGGTACCAGAACCAGGAGGAGTACCAGGAGAGCCAAGATGAGTTTGTGCCATGAAGCTGAAAGAAGAAGATGATGCTGAAATCTGTTTCCATTATCATAGGTGGTGGTGGTGGTCCATACTTAGTTATGGTTTAATTTTTAGTAATTAATAATAATTAAATTATAGATGAATCTGTGAGTGGGTTGAGCCTAGACCCTATTTTGTAATCTTGTTTCTTGGTTTGCATAGTTTTGAATCTTTTGATCATGCTTGGAAATGCACAAGCTATGATATTTCAATAGTTATTTGGTGATGAAAATTATAATAAGATGTCTATTATTATAATTACCCAAGGCACCACCACAACCCCACATCAATAAGGTCCTGTTTGTCTCTTTAAAGAAATTAGTTATAGGAAATCTATGTGTTTTTGCTCTTCTGACTGAACAAAAGGAAATTAAACAGTTAAAGAATTTCTCTGGATTTGTAAAATAAAACTGATCTAAAGATAACCAACACTGGACCATTGTCCACATGCAATCTGGAGGGTATTATTTGAGATCATACTAATAGTAGCTGCCATTGTCCTGCAAATATCTGGCTGAAGTATATGATAAGTTGCTTCATCGTTGAAGGAGATATAGATTATATATCTGGTGTATGTGTGTGTGTGTGTGTGTTGGGGGGGGTTGTGGTGTACATGTCCTTAATTTGGTAGTATAGGTCCTTAGCAGTTGGCATACATAATTTCTTTGTTGCACATATCCTTACTTGGGGTCCAAGACCTTTGTATGACATCCCATATCATGGACAAAGAGGGAAATGCAGGATTTCAAGAACACTAATGTTTATCTACCTCCACAGTCCATTTCACAGTGAAGGAAAGAAGAAGTGATCACATGAATCATTCCCAGCCTCCTACTCCAAATTTTTGTTATATTTGCAGAAGAGAAAAGATGATTAATGACAAGAACTGAGGCTACAAAAGTCATCACCTAAGCATTTTGACAAATAGCTAGGAAGGTATTCCTTTTAAAATGTGATATAAAGTTAGAATAGATGAGGCTCTGAAAGTAAAGTCTGTCAATTTGTTCATGTCAGTGTAGCGAAGAGGACTGCAGTATTTAATCGAGATCCACCACTAACATTCAAGATTTATTAGCTGGGGAACTAGTGGGAAGTCCATTTAATCGGTGATCCACCACTTCAACATTCAAGATTTATTAGCTGGGGAACTAGTGGGAAGTCCATTCAAAAACGGTATTATAATATTTAAAAAGAAGAAAAAAAGGTGGAAAAGGATCAACCATTGCAATTAGGTTTCCCCCCGTGAATGGCGGACTGACTTTTCTCTGTTAACTTTCTTTGCCTGCTTTAGGGTCCAAGCTCTTTTAATTTGAATTTGGATTCCAAAGAACCTCTTCCTCTTGGTTGTGTTATAGGCTAGGGCTCAAGGTGGGCATTTTCTTGAGCTGAGTGCAACCTTTCATTATTATTATTATTTTTCATTAAATAATTGTTTAATAAAAATTAATATATTTATTTATTACTTAAATCATGATTTCTTGTGCTCTTTTCTTGGATACGAATTTGAAGATCTCCCTTCACTCGTCTCACCATTTTACAACTTGAATCATATCTCTTTAAAGGTATTACTTAAATCATGTTAACACATTTGTCTTCAATTTTCATGAATTTTAACTAATATTTATTGTTATCCATTATTTAAACTAAATATACCATTTTGATGAGAGGGGCATAAAGAGAATTAAGATTAAAATAGCACAAATTATTTAAAATTAGAAACAATCGATCAACTATAATATTAAGTTTTTCCAATGACTTAAATTAAATTTGGGTTAAATTATTTATATAGTTATAAAGCTGACTTACCAGACACCCTAAACTCACTCTGCCCTTTTACGCTAGTTGAAACGTTGAACACTATAA
The DNA here is from genome assembly GCA_016808115.1 of Tetrastigma voinierianum. Taxonomy (NCBI): domain Eukaryota; kingdom Viridiplantae; phylum Streptophyta; class Magnoliopsida; order Vitales; family Vitaceae; genus Tetrastigma; species Tetrastigma voinierianum. The sequence goes on along the minus strand of JAEQBH010008284.1, from coordinate 13,290 downwards.
TAAGAAGAAATTATCACTAGACACCCATGATCGCTTAAGCTTTTGGCTTGAGGTTTCTTACAAACAAGTGAGGAGTCCTAATTGGACCCCCTTTTTCGTAACTGATCTCTAGGGATTTGAAGTAATTATTCTTAGTCCAGTGTGTCATGCCGTCCAAAACAAGGGTGGTGAAGCACCATGATGTTGAGGAGGAATAGTGGGAAAATGGGATATATGTAATAGTGACTAATGGATCACCCACCCCACTTCCTGCTCCCCAATCAATATCTCCATTCTCCCATCTCTCCCCTTTTTTCTTTTAATTTGCTTAAGCATTTACCTTAACAAAAAGAAAAGAATTCACCACCAAAAGGAAACTGCCAGCTTGGGCATAGATAGGACCCCAATCCTGTTTATACCTTTGGCAGTGGGCTCCAGAATTCGATATTCAGTGTGTCCTTGAATCTGCCTCAGACAGCCATGGAAAGCTAACTAAAGAGAAAGGGCCTGCTCTGTTTACAGTTTTTTTTTTTTTTTTTGTTGAAAATACAAAACTCAAGAAACACATCATTTAAAGAACAAGAAACTCTAAAAACATAAACTAAAATGGTGATCCAAAACTTCTGCATGGTAAAGGAGTTCTGGGGTTACTTGGAGAGATTTAGGAGAGAAGTTACTATTGTTGATCTTGGTCATGGCCAGCAGCATTAGCAATATAGGATTGCAGCCAGTGAGAGCTTGAAATACATGTATACTGCAATAACTTGTCTTACTGTTTTTGATTCTGATAAAGTTGGGGATGACAATTCTAGTGCAGCATGCTTGCCTGATATACGTTATTGTTTATAGTCCAAGAAGTGGCATCACATATTAGTTCTAGAAAGAAAGGAATAAAGAGGAGAGAATAAGACAAAGATCTTAAATAGTGATCATCATTGTAGAAGATTGTTGGCAGTTCTCTGACTTTAGCTGTTCCTTCACAACCTTATACAAGATGATTTGAACCACCACCATGTAATTAAAATGCAGGAAGCAAGTACGCCGGGAAGTTTATCAATGTCGGGTCTCGATGACTATATCAATCAAAATCCTATACCATCTTTCAAGAAATCGCTTAACATATTATCAAATTCTTGTCGACATAAAAGCCCTGCTTATCGACACTCCTGGGCGAGTATGGAGCTTGTCAAACTTTAGATTTTAGGACAATTGATCTTAACAATCAAGATTGGATTTGGTGAGAGGCATGATATATATACATCTCATTCACAAGAAAGCATAAAAAGTTTGGGCTGTGTTTAGGAGTTTTGGATCCTTTGGAACGAACCTTAAAATTCTAGTTCAAGTCTACCCATGTCCATGCCCTAGGGTTGTCGGAAGCCCTGCCAAATATTTTAGGTTGGGGCATGGATCAATACGAATTTGGGCACAGGATAGAATTGATAGACAGAATTTTTATTCATTCTGAGGTTGCAATGCAACAACCCATAAGCATGGATTCCATGATTATCTTACCCTTTCCAGGTACCCCTTAATTTGTCAATCTGGGCTTCCAACAGATCAGCATAACGATCTCATTATCAATAAAAAACTTAGCAGAGATGACAAATGAAAGAATCACAAAATAAACGTCTCCCCCACCCAACACCACCTTTCCCTAATTTTTTTTGTTCAGCAGTCAGGGCTTAGAGCCTTGTGCTGCCTAAGCGCTGATGCTTGGATTTAGCTGTTGTCATTTCATTACATTTACACAATAATCCTAAAATTAGTTTTAATTTTTGTCTCTATTTTTCATCCTTACCCTCAAAAGTCCTATCTAATAAAGAAAAAACATGACACTTAAGGTGGCTTTGGGAAAGAATAGATTAAACAATTATCATAAATATTGTATGGGTGACTCCAGGCTTTATGTAGGCTTGTCAACATGTTTTTGTATTTACTCCTTGTACTCTTTATGCGAAGCAAGAGAATAACCTTTTTTTTGTATGCAATAATTAACAATTATCCCATATGTAGTCCAGGGTTTGTGCTTGTTGGTAGTTTTGGTATTTACTCCTTGTACTCTTTAAGCAAAGAAGTTTATTTAATTATTTTTTTAATAAACACAGCCTTCATCCTCAAATCCTAAACCTACTTAATTCATCCGACTTGAAACCTCCTTGTCCCATCCTCTGAGTCACACAAAAACACACAATCTTCCTTTGGAACCTTAAATCTACCCATCATTAATTTCACATCAAGTTTTAGGCCCCTTTATAGTAATATTGTGTTCATGCCTTTCTATTTCTTTATGATATTGCTCACATGTCACATGTCACGTCGCTAGAAATAAGTTTTGCGGAATCCAAGACAACTTTTCTTAATCTGTAAGATATTGTTGCTGAAAACAAAGATCCTGGGGATTCAAAACAAACAATATCTATATTTGCCGGGACCTAAACCATTATAAACAGACGAGTTGAGTTTGCCCTATTTTCTCGAGTTCCCTTGACATCCTTAAGGTTGGAGACATGGTTGGTTTTTAAACTTTTCTAGTTTTGTCATAACTTCTCTAGTCATTTGCCTTCTTTTTTGGTGCCAATTGAAGTAAACTTGTCATTTCAAGTAATGAATACGCCCTAATTAAGTTGTTAGATTTTCCTTTTCTTGGACGGTCCAATTTGTGTCATGTCCTTGGCTTTGTGATACTTAGCATGAAATAGACTTTCAAGTTAGATTGCCCCTGGACCTTGTCTGAATGCTCTTACAGATTGTACCCTTGACCTGTTACCTATAGGTGAGGTTATAACTTCTGCCCCTCCAACTATAAACCATATATGGTTCCAGAAAATGTTACTAACCTCGTTTTCATTCCTCCTGTTTGGTGAAGGTCCTTTGATCCAAAATTCTGCTTTGGAGCTTTGAAAGAAGTGGGTGTTAATCTAATACCTATATAACAGAAAGAACATGACAGATAAAACAAACAAATAAAACGTTAATGAAAAATTGCTTGCAAACGACAACCTGGAACCTATATCAAAGATGACTACGAAATCGCTTGCAAAACGAACAAAATAAAAATGTTAAAGCAATAAGGCGGAACCTCCGCTATGCGAATCATGAATGATCAAGTCCCGTGTCGACACAATCTTCTTAAGACAATTTATCACATCGCAATTCGTCGAGCTATTTGCAATTGCCTCTAGATAAAATGATCTCCCAACACAAAGAAAGCACTTCTTGCCAATGAACCATAAATCACAGGCGTAACCTTTGCCTTCAAAATGAAGATGATATTTAATTAAAATAAATGAATGAATGCAAAATGAATGATTGTGGCCTTACATGATCTTCATGACTGCTTGGTGCGCTCATTAAGTTGAATGGGTCGCGGTTCCGTTTCGTTTCAGCTGCGAACAGACAATGCATGCACGAGAAAATTCTTCATTAATTCAAAACGATAAATGGGTTGAGGCCAAAAAATAAATTTAATTATATGTACACACAAACAAAGTTCAGACCCGAACCCGGGCTGCTCGCGGTTAAGCAGGAAAATACATCATATAACCAAGCTTTACTACAAAGGTAGGTGTATATATACCCTTTGAAGTCTCTGTTCTATCCGACGGATAATGTGTTCCTTTTACAAGCTTAACCTTTTGTTACCATTTTCTGGGCGCGACGTTTGATAATTTCTAATTCACTCCTTTACCATTGAAAGAACTTAATATAATCTTCATCTCTCATGGAGGAGTAACACATTCCCATGCCGACCACTACAAAGAGCTCAGGGGGACCCATTTAATTTTAGGTCAAAGATACTTAATTCCCTTACGCCAAAACCCTTTTTTTCCTTTTCCAACAATCCCCACACGAATGAAATCTGACTAAAGTAATGCATACGACGTATTAACACTAAAGAGAGAGTTCAGCTATAAATTTTTCAGATGTAGAAAGTAATGCGCGGCCTCGAACCTTCCTCGTGAAATGCTATCGGGTCTGACGACTGCTGAACATGACGCTCTCGAATCGCTCAACTACTCAGAACCCACATAATAACATTCACATTTAATCTTCTTAGCTTAATACAATGTATTTCAAGGATTGTGTCTATTTCGCCTTGAACACCCTAGTTTCATGAGTGCTCCTAGAGAATTTAGGCTTTATCATTCCTCATAGAACCGACCCAGCTCTCACTACACAGGTTACCTAATGAAGGTATCTGCTATACCCCACCGAACAAGCAAGATATATAAGAATCATTAAAAGTGTGGTCGCGACGCACTAAATCTCGTGATCCGTCGATCACCTGGTCAACTCGCAAACGCGAATGCCGACCCGACATCTCGACACGTAAAATCCCGCAGAGCCCCTCAGACTGGAGCCTCTACCTCTTAGTATATAACCCGGTGCCAACACATCCAACGACCACATGTGGTCCAAATGAAAATAATGGGTCACTGGGCCTCGCATCATCACTTCAACTAATATATCCTACCGCATACAATAGTTTCAAGAGTTAGGAACTCTTATACAACACATATTAAAATTCTAAAATTCTAATACATGAATACATAATGATAATAAAGCCACAACCCGAATTTTCTTCTCAACTCTGCCTCTACGATGAGCCGTCTCTCGTGCGCTCCCCGTAATTCGAAAATATGTTCCCCTCGACAGTACGAAATGAATACTCAGATTTGACCACCCTAATCGCTTACTCCACCTGGCTACATACGCACGCCCAACGAAAATATACATTCAAGAAACGCGCGATCCTACTCAATGTCTAATGATCAATTCATATCCCGAGTCCTCACCGACTCCCTCACACTTACCTAAGCCACATATGAGAAACCTTATTTTCAATAAAGATGTTTGTTTTTATTTATGGACAACCCTCTGATATAAGTAGTGGACCGACTCATATCTCTATTTTTAGTGGACAACCCTTCACGTGATATCAATCAAATGACTACCATCGATATTTTATATGGACTACCCTCCGATAATTATTATTTAATAAACCCTCCAAACTAGCCTTCTAAGACCACCTCATGCACTTACCTTATCGTCTAGGCCACTTATCGTATACGTAATGCATGCAATTCCAATACAATTATATAACATGTAAATATATAATAATGCATATATTCACATAATTTAAATCACACAAACATGCTGATCACAATTCATTACATAAAAATTAAATACTCATTTAATTATCAAACACGGTTAAATTCAACTGAATTACTCAACCAACACATTATTCTCACAAAATATTTTGTGAACACTTCATTCTATGAACAGTGAAACCCTATTTAATCGCTCCCAAGAAATCACTAATCACCTGGGCTCACCTCGCTTAAAACCCTTCTTAATTTCACGATAATTTCCCTTATACAAAACTAACACATGATTTATAGCATAAATTTATGAAATAAATACCCAAAGAAGCCCTCACACGTCCACACCCATCCGGGACTGCCTAATGGCTAAAAAATTTCTATCACCCTGGTCCCAAGCTCGGACCGATTAAACAAATTGCCTGCCAGTTCAACCGAAACATTATAAAACATCAACAAACAGAAAACCCAAGAGGATAAACCCCACTTCTGAAATACCGAAACTCCCTAAAACCCGAGTCCACGCGCAGCCCTCCCAGCAGAAGTAGCCTTCCTCGCCGTAAGACTCCACCTAGTCTGGACGCCTCGACATCTGCATAAGCCTCACCTTCACACTAAACGACATTTCCAAACTCTATGTCCATTCCTTCCCTCCCAGCACGTTTTTCCCTTTTGTCTTGCAATTTTGGAGAAGGTCACTGTTCATTGTTTGTCTTTTTCCACTTAAAACAATTCCAAAATGATATCTATGTCCTTCTTTCCCCAGTTTTGACACTTGACACTATCTTATCCATCCATTTTCATCCTTTCTACTACGCTACTTGGCTACATATGAGTACGCGTTATGATGTGACTTTGTCAGATCGACATCGCTTTACGACACCCGAAACGCGACGTCAAGTGTGCCAACTCCGACCGTCTTTAATTTGACAAAATTCGACGTGCTAAATAGATTTCGCGAGATCATTCCAACGGCTAAACTGCTTTTCATTCAGATCTGTAGAATAAATTTCTGATTGACCGAAATTACGATTTCGCTCTTCCGTAAATCGAATTTCTGCCTTATATTCTCCCCTCCTTAAAGGAATTTCTTCCCCGAAGTTTCGACAATCACAATCACTACATGCATATACAAAATATGTACGGCAATTATGTGATGTAAACTCGCTATTTAATATTAAACGCCCAAACCACGTACCTTCATCCCTAAACAAGAAGGGATGTGTGGTCCGTGACGTGTTCCTCGTTCCCACGTCGACTCCTCCACCCATAAAGGCTTACAAGACCACAATTTCTCACTACTCAAGGTCGCAAAACCCGGGACACGACTATCCAAAAAATACGCACCTGGTCCCTCCCTCAGCCGTCCCATCGTCAACCCTAACTGCTCCCCAATCCACCACATGAACCGGATCCGGAGTATACTCCCAGCATGGAGACTGGAATACCTCACGGACACCTAACATGCCGGGGCTGCAATGCCAACCAAGACGCACAAGGCCTATCCCTCTCGAGTATCTCGAAGGCCCACAAACCCGACGACAAATTTCCCGCTACCGACCGACCACTCCTCTCTGTGCATCACCTTCAAGAAAACGTGATCCCCAACTCAACTCTAAGGGTCGACGTCAGACATCCAGATAGCTCTCTCGCCGGCCTGAGCCGTGAGAAGACGCCGTCGAACTGGGCTCACCTTCTCGAAAGCTCTAATCGACGTGACCAAAGACGAGCTCTCCCCACCCTACCCAACATAACTGGATCTACATGGTCTCCCATACAATGCCTCTCATATGGTGCCATCCGTATAATTGGGTAATTATTGTTGTAGCATTCCACTAAAGGCAAGTGCTCTTCCCAACTACCCCGATGATCCGTGACGTGATGCTCGCAAAGATGTCCTCTAACACCGTGATAGTCCTCTCGGGACCGACCATCCGTCTGAGGGCGAAGTCAGACTATCGTCACCGTATGCCCAAAGCCCTTCGGAAACCCTTCAAAAGTGTGCCGTAAACCTAGTCCCTATCCGACACTATGGATTACCGGGTAATTCATGTAGCCTGACCATCTCTCGAATATACAACCTAGAATCTCTCCAAGGCGAAGGTCATCCGCATCGGCGAAAATGTGGCGACACTGGCGGAGTCGGTCCACTATCACCCATACCGCCATGCCTCTACTTCCGCCATCCGTGGCAAGAGGGTCGCTAAAGTCCATCGATGTGCTCCCACTCTCCACCGCCCACCCGCCAATGTCCGGCAGCCCGCTAGCTTCCGGTGCTCACCCTTAACTCCGCCGACACGTGAGACATCGTCGCGATAAAGTCCCCCACGTGTCTCTTCATCCCGCTTCCAAATAGCATCACGACGAAGATCCCCGGTATATCTCGTACACCGGATGCACGCAACCGAGTAGTGAAACCCCCGAGAATCTCCTCTCTCAACCCACAACCGGGGGAACTACCACCCGTCCCCTATATCAAGACTACTTCATCCGAGTGGATTCGCCCCCTCGGCCAAATTGCACTGGACCGGTATCTCTGGCCCCCGACTGGACACTCATCTCGTGATCCCGCCACCGGGACTCAACCACCGCTCAACAAAGACTCAGCCACTAACTCCCCAACGCACTCGAGTCCGCTTCAATCGTGATCAGAGCCCAAACTATCCTACAGCCTCGGCATCCGCTTACCCCGAAGCTATACTAGCTAACGCCTCGCGACTTCCGATCAGTGCATCAAGCCACTCATATTTGCCTTACCGTGATGGTAAAGCAAAGTGAAGTCATAATCCTTTAGAAACTCCATCCATCCGCTTGTCTCATGTCGAGGTCTCACGCGTGAAAATATACTCGACTTTTATGGTCCGAGTACACCTCAAACTCCCACGATGGCAGCGGGCGCCAAATCTTCGGCGCAAGACTACGACCGCTAACTCCATGTCGTAGCGGGGTAATTTTGCTCATGATTCTTCAACTGGACGGAACCATAAGCTATTACCCTCCCGGACTGCATCAAACACATCCCAGTCCCGCCTCGAGGCATCACAATACACTATGCACTTCGTCTCCTCGCCGACTAATCAAGATAGGAGCTAGCAGCCTTCAACTCCCGGTGCCTCCTCACACTGGCCATCCCAATCAAACTCGACTCCTCCTTCCGGTCAACCTTGTCATGTGTGTTGCTAACCGAGAAATCCTTAATGACCTCCTGTAATCTAAAATTAATCCCAAGAAAACCACGTATCTCGAAGACTAACTTCACTTCCTTCTAACTCATCACGGCCAACCTTTCCCAGTCGACCGACACGCTCGATGCCGACACCACGTGTCCCAAAATCTCACCTCGCAAGCCAAAACCGCACTCATCGAACTCAAGGTGACAACCGATGGTCTCAACAACCGTAACACAATCCTCAAGTGATACTCATGCTCCCACTGACCGGAGGGGATCAAAATGTCATCCACAAACTACGATAAACTGATCTAGGGATGTGGTCAGAACACCCATGCATGAGATCCATGAATGTCAGCCGGGCGATTCAAATCCAAAGGGCACAATCGCAAACTCAAAGTGCCCATAACGCTGGCCCCCAACGCCGCCTTAGGATATCTATATCTCCCTAACCCCACCGATGGTAACCAAGGCGGTCTATCTTCGAAAGGGCAGATCGCTCCTCTCAATCGATCAAACAAATCGCCAATCCTTCTGTGAATGGGTACCGATTCTCGATCGTAACTGCTCAACTGCTCGTAGTCACGTACGGGGCCAAGAAGTTCCCGTCCTTCTTCTTCTCGCAGTCACCTGAGCGCCCCATGGTGAAGTGCTCTGGCTTCCATCGAACCTCGTCCAAAGAGCTCCCGTGAATCGACTCGAAGTTCGCAACTCAATCGTGCCATCCTACGCGAGTCATGGTAGACGGGTGAAGTACCGTGGTGTAACTCGATACCAAGCTCCACACCCTCCGGGAGGCGCCCGTAGCTCATCCGAAAACATCCACATACCGGCAAACTACTCGAGGTAGATCTAAGTTCGCCTCTCGCCCTTCTGTGGTAAGGTCAAGCAAATTAATCCCGCTTAACTGCCCCTCACACCTTGACTCAGATAATCGTGACAAGCAAAATATCATGTCATTCCCCGAAATACCACATGAGTACCATCCTCGGCGTAGCTAGAACTCTCTTACGCCACAACTATAACGACCCCGTGAGTCACAACCATCCATCCCTGTGATGACGTCAACTCCGACATGTCCATGATCCTCAAGTCCACCGGAGCAGAGTCCCCGAGATCTCCAACCTCGCAACCTCGACTACATATCATCCCTATTCTCGCCTTATCCTGGGGAGAACTCACATACAAAGGCTCTTCTAAGGTCTCAACCTCTAAGCCTAACTCTATCACAACCTGACAAAAGAATGAATGAAACGCTACACCATAATCAAATAACACTCTTGCCCATAAAGGCAGATAGCAAAATGTGGTTCACAACTCTAGCATAAAGGTCAAGTGAGGGTCATTTTTTTTTCCTTCACGTATAAACTTTAAGCTAGTTCATTCCTATAATGTTAAACAATTAACTTGTATTATATTCTGTAGTAGCGGATTACAAAATATATATACAAGCTCCATATATGGAAGTGTTCAACATTTACAATATTTACATTGGTTTACAAAATTTCATATACAAAAGAGACCTAAAGGTCTTCCGCTGACACCCATCATGCGCGTGGCTTTCCGACCGTCGATGTGGATCAGTCTCGATCCTCCGTTTCCTCTCTATGTACCTACACCTGGATCAACACCCGTGCTAAGCCACGCCTAGTGGAATTAATACACATGGATGACCCTACTAAGGGTCACTACACTTCTATACAAATGCATATAACACATATAACATTTACATTCTTATCATTTCTCATATATATACTTTTCATAACCATTTACTTCTTATCATCTTCCATATACTTTTCTTATGTCATCTTGTACTTTACTTCTTGTTCTCAGAATCAGATACTATCATCGTGATAGCGTTAAGCATGCTTATCATATCACGCCATATATTCTCTACATTCTTATTTGCATATACCGTCATTTCTTTATAGTTTCAAAGTGTCCGCATAAACCTGAAGTGGATACAGAACTATAAGGGCCTCAAGGCGCCAGATTTCACTGTGGTGAAATAAAGAGGTCTATAAGGACCCGAAGGCGCTGTACTCACTGTGCGAAATAGTGGTCTATGGGCGTACTAAGGGCGTTGGCATTATCAGACAGATAATGACCATCTATAGTGGCCTGATATGGCTGCGGGTGACTCTTTCGGCCACCGTGATCCAAACTGATTCATCTTATCGACCCAACCGGGCCTCGAGACAAAACTTGTATGTCGCACTGTTTTCCCTAATAGGCATGCCCATCTATCCCTCTACCAGTTCTAAGGCACAATCAACGCTATATTTTATTGCTCAAGATATATATCATATTCCCGAATAATTATTATTATCATTCTAAGATCATATGTGATATATATATCACTTATTCATATCTTTGCATTTTCTTCATAATAGGTGTTCATATAATATGAATAATTATGGTTACATACGTACTACTATTTTTTCGTGATTTAGAACCACATGAGTTCTAATTTATCGTGCCTATCTACTGACTGATTCTGACCCAACTGCCCATAGATCCAAGAACACCCGAATCTGAAGTTCTTGACTAAAGAGCTATGACCTTCCTCGGGGTCGGGAGGTCATACATAGTCACACCTGCATTTAGTCGACCAACCGACTGAGCTAACCTAACTCCTAGAACTCGCTTGAAACCCCGCCCCAACACCCGCATCCCTCCCAGCATATGAATAGATTCTCGACTCAACGGCTTCCATGAAGTCCAAGAAGACCCGAATCGAGTTCTGACGAAGGAGTTAAGTGACCTTTCAAGTTGAGGTCATACGTAGTCACACCTGCACGAGCCGACTAACCGGACGAGCCGACCGACTCTAGCTTCCTGGCCGACACCCTAGCCGACACCTAATATCTCTCTCATGCATATGAATGGATTCCCGACCAACGCTTTCATGTAGTCCAAGAACACCCTAATCGGAGTCTCTGGACGAAGGAATTGTTAGACCTTCCGGGTCGAGGTCACACATAGTCAAACCTGGTATAATGACTCGAATCACTGCCATGCAGGAGGTCCGCCGACTTTCACTGGATTTAGGTCTCTGCCGACATTCACGCATGAGGTCTGCTGGACCTCTACTGCATGAGGCTTCCATAACCTCCCGCCGCACGGTGTCTGCTGCCCGTCAGATGAGGCCCATCGACCTTTGGCCGCATGAGGTTCGCCGATGAGGTCCGCCGACCTCTCACAAAGATGACTTATGGGCTGACCTCTCGCCTCTTTGCATCAAGCTCGCAGTAAAAAAGACTATAACTTGGTTTACAGGGGTCCGAATTGAGAAACTCAAAAGCCTAACATCAAGTTCATTGATGTGGCTACAATTTACCAGAAGGACTTACTACCAAATTCTCTTTATTTCTGACCCAAAAATCCGTTCTAAGGTCCGCCTAGTTGACCCTTACTGGACGAACTGACCCAACCAGATCTAAATTTGAGATGACTCGGTAAAAGCGGACCATAACTTCTGGTCTACGTAAGTCCAAATCGAGAAATCTAGTAAATCCTAACATCAAGTTCATCGATGTGGCCACAATTTACTAGAAGGACTCTCACTTCTAAATTCCTCATTTCTTACTCCAAAAGAAGTCTCTAATGTTCCTCTAATACGCAGGATCAAAAATACTGAAATTTACTTAGTTCTAATCATAATCCAGCCCTATCCCAAACATAACTATAGGAGCTCTTAGAACTTTTCAAACTCAACCCTACACGAAATGAGCTTTGGGAGTTCCCAAACCCAAACCGTACACAAGATAGAGGGTTCTAAACCATGTATCTAAACCGGTGCAGACTAAAACTGACTTTCATACTCCCTTAGTTTTTACACAAAACTATACTCAAAATCCATACCAATACTATAGTTCCATACAACCCAAGACATGTATCCATACCCTAGATCTCTTCCTTCTCTCTTCTCTCTCTTATCCGTGTTTGCTCCTCCTTTCTCCAAGACCAAAATGTGATATTTCTTTATCTTATCCTTATTTGATCTTTATCCCCTTTTTATTTCACTCAAATTCTCCAACTCTTCTAATATTTGCAAATCAATTCTATGATATTTTACAATAACCTCAAATCTTCTTTTATTATTTCCTAATTTAACTTATGCATATTCCTACTTTTGTTTTTATCTTTATTTTATTCGGACAAATATATATTATTACTATAATTCAAACATGTTATAAACCGTTAGGGTATAATTTTGTCATATAACTCTCTTAAAGAATTCGTCCCTAAATTCATACCCGATTCAAGAGTTAAGTACCGTGGTTTCCCATAGCTGCTTCATTCTAAGTAGCTTCATTTCTACTGCAGGTCACAGAGCACTCACTAATAAAGATTTGTTTGTTCCAGAATCGTTTACCTCTCAAGCTAATGGTCTTTCGCTCTCATCATAAGACAAATCCTCTCAGATTAGACCTTCTCGTGACCGGTAATATGTGCGACTCATCGAGCAAGATTCCGTAGCATCGACATTACGAAACACACATCGTAATTTGGCCAACTCGAGGGAGTGCTTAATCGATAGTTGTGTAATAAAACGCTCTAAAATCTCATATACGGGCCCTATGAACTTGACTAACTCGCCTTTCTCGACTCAAACCTTAGAATTTTCTCCACAGGATACCTTTAAAAAGACCTTGTCTCCCACGTTATATCTAATATCTCTCCTCTTTGTAGTTGACATACCGACTTTCATCGATCACTAGCCGCCTTTAACTCCCCACCGAATAATCTCAGACTCTCTCTTCTGTATCTTTTAATATAACCGACTCCACGCTTTACGCTGTTCCACCCATTCCAACACACGTGAGTTCTACCTTCCAACCATACAAAGCTCATATGGTGCCATACCAATACTCGACTAAAATCCATTGTTATAGGCAAATTCCATCAATGGAATATACCTATCCCAACTTCCCGAAAATTCCATGACACAACCTCAAGCATATCTTCGAAAGCACTAATCAATCTCGATTGGCCCATCCGTCATAATGGAATGCCGCACTAAACTTCAACTTA
>JAEQBH010008283.1:0-111326 GCA_016808115.1 Tetrastigma voinierianum | reverse complement strand
ATTGTTTTGTATTGAGATTGGGTTGTATAGAGGTTAGTAGAATATTCAAATTGAGTTTGAACACCTTGGGATAAAAGATTGCTCACTAGCTGCTCGATAAAGTATATGAGTGAAAATTACAGTGTTAAACTGGTCAAACAAGATTGAAGAGTGCCTTAGAGGATTTGAATTGTGTGGTGTCTAGATTTTAAGCTGATTGGGACTACTGGGCAGTACAATTTAGATGAAGGGGAACCATGTCTTCCAAAAGGCCAAGAATGAAAAGAGCTTCCAATGCACCTCCAGATGATTTCGATCACACGAAATTCATCTCCCTTCAAGCTTGAAGGAGATACACATCCTTAGTGAAGAATAAAGACTTCATTAAGGAGAATGGATTTGAGAGCCCGAATAATTTTTTCCAGAGTGACATAGTCAACAAAGGATGGAAAGACCTTTGCAAGCCTCCTAGGTTGGTAGTGAAAGCGATGGTGAGAACTACGCCAACCCAAGGAGCAAGAAGAAATGAGCATAGGTTCGAGGAAAATGTGGGCAGTCTTTTGACAAAAATCGTCAATAAGTTCTATAACCTACCCAATGTGAACGATGAAGACTATCAAAGGCTATTTGAGATACCTGGTTATGGTAAAATAATCACAAGCCTAACCAATGGCCAAGCTCAATGGAAGAAAAACTTAAAGGGCCATGCGGTGACCTTCAAGGCAAAGCATTTTCTCTATGTGCCTAGGGTGTGGCACCATTTTATCACATCCCGAATTCTCCCAAGCACAAATGTGTGCGAGGTCACTAAGGAGTGAGCCACTTTGAATTATGTCGTCCTTAAAGACATCAAGTTCAATGTGGGCAAGATCATAGAGGAAACTATTTGGTACAATAAAGATTGGAAGATAAATTTGGGACATCCCCTCCTCATCTTCCAACTATGCAAGCAAGTCGAGGTTCAATCTTCAAATCAAGAATACTTGCTTCATCCAAACAAAGCCATACAATTGAGGGGGAGGAAAGGAGCCCTTGAGCCCCAAGTCAACATAGACTCCAGTCATGAAGCCACGAGTGAGGAGGAAGATGAAAAGAAAATAGCAATCTATCGAGCCTACTATTCAGCATGAAGGAGAACTGCCTCTCATGATGCTTTTTAGGAAGAGCTCACCACAAGAGTGATTTACTCTCTGTGGATGAGCAACAAGAGTTCCAAGTCAATGTGAATCAATAGCTAGAGGAGATCAAAGGCCACAATGTGATTGTGTTGAGGAATCAAGACACGATCTCCTAGTAGCTAGCTCAATTCCTATCCCTCTATGCACCAATTACCACCGCCATTACGCTGATCGGGCGAGATAACTCTGAGTCCTCTTATGCTCTTTAATTTTCTATTACATTGATGACAATGCAAGTTCTAAGTTTGGAGGTGGATTGTCAAGGGGGTTTGGTTTTACTTTTTGCATGCTATGACAACCATTGAACCTTTGAGACTTTTTTTTTTTTTTTTAGTTTAGATGTAGTGTTTGTTTGTGTTTGTTCTAGGTTTGTTTAGTTTATTGCTTTTTAGTATGCTTGCATGTTTTTTTGTTTGTTGTTCTGCTCTTGTTTTTTTTTTTTTTTTTGCTTTAGTTATTTTCTATGCATGCTTGTTTGTTTGTATGTCCTTACATGTGCTTTTTCTTTTAGTTTTAGTGTTTTAGTGTCTTGAAGGATTTGAATTGGTGCCACATCTACGACTGGAAGACACTTTGAATTAGGATTGTGGTGAATTATCAAGGGTGATACTTAGGCATTTGCTGGGATGTGGTGGATTTGTGCATGAGTAGCAAGGATGGTTTAGTTTGGCCAACTCCATATCTTTCAAGAAACTATTTCTTTGGGGAACTTTCACACATACACACACACACTAGATCTCGCTTGTATACATTGGTTCCGACCCCCCTTGCAGAAATTGAGTTTACCTTGAGAGTTGCTAACTCTTTAAATGATAGGACACCTTCAATAAGAGGATTTCCAATGGGCCCCAACCTTAGAAAAATTTACAAAAAAAAAAAAAAAAGAAAAGCTGAAAAATAAATAGAAAAGAAAAAAGGAAAGAAAATAGTGAAATAAGTGGGATGATCCAATCGGAATCTCGGGCATAGTCTAAGGGGTCTTTCAAAGCCTAATGCCCTGAGCCAACTGGCTGGGAGTCATTGATTTCATTGTCCGCTATAGGGGACAGAAGATGGATCATTCTCACAAGTAGGTGCTTCGATTTTTCTAGTTGAGTGTTCAAGGTGAAGTTCGAGGGGAACTTAATGCCCGGTGCCCTTAACCAACTGGTAGAGAGTCGCCAATGGATCCCCATTACATGGACACTTTCCTAGAACTCCTTAGCATTGCATCCTACATTAGGTTTATGAGTTGAATAAAAAGGTGTGTTTTTATCCTTGTTTAGTTAACTTCTTTCAAAGAAGTGAATTGAGTTTGAGTTTAGGGGTGTTGAAACCGTTGTATAGATTTGAGATCTACACTTACACATTTTCACCAAGTTCCCTTAAGAAAGGTTATTGAGAATATGGGGGGTATATTACTATGTTCACTATACTAATCTTTTGTCTTCTTTTCCTGATTTTGCAATGTTTTTGTATCCCCATGTTGGTTACTTTTGTTATTTTGTGAACCCATTCATCGTGTCCTTTTGATTGGTTAGTTCTCACCCTTTCATCTCAATTTTGTCATGTGTCTTTGTTTAGTTTAGCTTAGTATTTTGTTTTTGTTCCTTGCTTGAGGACAAGCAAGGATTCAAGTTTGGGGGTGTGCTGAGTACATTTTGTACTCATTTTATCCCTAAATTTTGGTTAGTTTTATAGTGTTTTTAGTTTATAACAAGTGTTATAATGATATTTTTGTTCATATTTGCATATAGGTGCATTCTCGAGGTATGTGGAGAATTATGAAGAAAATTAGAGGCTTATTGATGTTGAATGAGAGCAAAAGCAATGAAGTGTAGGAATTTACCTTCACGTCGCGATGTTGGGTCACCACGTCTTGACGTAAGCATGCACGCACATTGCAATGTGGTGTCAAGATGTCGCGACGTGGCTGCGGCCCAACCCTAAGATTAGCCCACTAAGAGCCCATGCGGAAGGATAGCTATTTGAAGAACACATTAGGGTTTTTGGAAGAGGTATCTAGAGGAGAGCTCTCGTGCATCTTAAGGGAGAGCACGGAATAAGCCTCTAGGGTTTCTAACACTAGGGCGCATCTCTTGGTGTTGACCAAATCTGTCTATATGTACTGCTACCAATAAATATTATCTATCTCTAGAAAAGATGCCAAAATACTGCTCAACCAATGCTATATATATACAAATTTATGACACTATTACCAAGAAATAAGAAAATCTATAGATAAGAAAATCTATGGATCAACTACCCCTACTACTCAAGGTCATCACTATTTGAACTTAATAGTTCTAAAGATGGAAAATAAACTAAAAACTGAATTGCAAAAACTGAAATAAAAAAATCGAAAATTAACATAAGAAAATCATTAAAAATATATTGAAATAAAAGATTTGTTGAGATGTAATCCAAACACTATGAATGGGATTGGTGCTCTGATCATAAATCTGCAGCATGTTCTTTAAAATAGAATTTTTTCATGGGTTTGAATCCTGAACTTGTTCAAGAGCAAAGTAGTATAGCTTGGATTTCTCCATACACTATTCATTTAAGAAATTAGGTGATCATTTCCTTTTCAGGACAATGGTTCTAATAGGTTACTTGTAAAATTTGACCCTCTTTAAGATCTAGTTGTTTTTCTTTTTCAATACTTCACAACCATTTCTTAGAACTGAAGTTTGCTTGCCCCCATAGATAAGAAAACACGAGCCTCCTCCAATCTAATCCATACCACAATCTACAAGTTGAGCAGAATTCTCCCTCTCCTTAATTAGAATCATAGCTAACACGAGATTGAGATGGTTCCTACGAATCGAGACATAATTTAACATTAAACTGATACATCATCTAATTAATCCTCACACCATGAGTAAATTAGTGATCTATCAGAGTAATCTTTCAGAGTTCATTAGTTCCATAATATTAGTCTAACATGCCCCTAAGTAACTGCTCCTTAGTCTTAGGATTCTCCATCTCTGGGTCACGTAGAGGGCTTCTTGAAAATCAAAGCAAGATATAGCCCTTTTTGTGGGTATACAGTACTAATATTAAGAACATTTAATTACATGAACAATACCGATTAAATCAATTCAGTTTTCAAAGCCTAGCACAATCATTTAAATACTGCAAATCATGACCAGAATACCTAGCCCTTTCCCAGCAAGAGCTTAGCCTTCCATTACTAGTCCACAAATGACAATGAATAGTTGATCAGACAAATTCATTGAAGCTGTAGACAAACTGGAGAGAAGGGGATTCCAAAAATAAATTCCATAAAATAATTTCAGAAAAGTTCCCAAAAAATCCTTGAATTTCAAATATAAATGGAACTAAATATTCATTGATCTCTGATCGATTATGAACCCTAGATCCTATTCTCGAGTCCCAAAGAGTGTGGAAGTTAAGAAATTTATGCGTGAAGAAATAAAGGTGTAAATTCAAGATATTGTCAGAATATCTTCACAGCTATCTTCGTCTTAGATCAGCGATATTTAGAGCCTATAGCTGATGTTGCGTCATCGAAAACAGTGATTTGCGACGAATAGCACATATTTATTGTCTTATTGATCGATTTATGATCATAATTTGCAGACGCGATACGTTGACACATTTCGTGTCGTAGGCTTGTCATGGCAAAGGTCGTAGACTTTGGTCGCGGGTAGTGTCGGCTCAGGTCGCGGACATAGGATTTCGCATTCTTCACGCGAACATAATTGGCTCTCGCCGGCACACCCTACTGCATTCGCTCTTCGCGGGCGACATACAATTTCTATGTCGCGACAGAGCTGGCCATCGTCTTCGAGATTTCCGTCGCATAACATAAAAACTATGTCAATGGCAAAGTTTTCAACCTTCGCGATTTGTTCTTCGTCGCGTATATGTGCCTTTGCCTTTGCCCGATTTATGCCTCCGCAACATCAGCTTAATGTCGCGACAGAGTTTCCATTCCTTTGAAATGTTTTTCGTAACATAAAAATCCTATTGTGACAAACATTTCATAACTCTGACCGCCACCGTCGATTAAAAAGCCTTCACGAGACATAATTTCTTCTTTCGCACTTTTATGTCGCCGCGACATAGCTTTCTCGCTTCAAATTTTCGATCTTTGTCGTGACAAATATGTTCTATGTCCTCAACTTGATCTTTGTCGCGACAGAGATCTCAGCCTTCAGCATTGATCTTTATCGCAACAGAAAATTATTCTATCATTTTTCCCTTTTGGTATTGGTGCGACACTATTGCAACAACCTGCACTTCTTGACTTAGCCGTTTCTGCTGCTGCTATCATTTTTAGCCTTATTTGCTACTTTTTCTTGCTTTTCAGCTTCTTTTCTCTAAATTCCTGCAAAACATAAATTTGGGTGAATACTCCATAATTTGGCATTAAAATCAGACTTTAAGCCTTAAAATATTCATTAAAAATGAACTTAAAATTAGATGAGTTTTAGACTCATCACTTGGGAAGAAAGAAGATTGAAGAAGGAGGAGTTCACTTATGTTTTTCTTCTTCCTTCTTCAAGTTGTATTTGTTTCATCATGTTTTGATTTTCATTTCTGTTTTAGATATTGTAGCACTCTTTTTTCTATCCAACCCGGACAAGTGGTTTGAACCGGATACGGGATGCCTGAGCCCACTATATCACTTTATCAAAATCATCATCAAACATGGAAGCTGCCATTTCAGTTGGCATAAAATCCCTCTTCAACGCGCGGAAGCGTTTTAAAGGGTAGGTCCATTAACATTACATTTATACAAAAGTACAATTACTATAAAGGCATCTCAAGCCTTTTCAAAATGATTTACAAATTAGATGTTCAGAGTTCAAATTGTTTTTTCAAAATATCAATGTTAAAAAAAATGGAGTGAATGCATCGGAGTACACTCTGCAAATATTTCTCTATGACTCGACGCTCCTCGATCTTGCCTTTCGTTCCTGTTTAATCGATACCTGCGCAAAGGCAGCACTACACGCTAAGCATTTTCATGCTTAGTGGTTCTATACAATTCCATTCTTCTGTTTCAGTTAAGTCAAATCATGCAAATTTACTTAAACAAAACTTTCAAATCTTTTGGATGATCAATCTCAATACAATACATATACTTATTTCATAAACAATCATTTATGGTTCATTGATCATTCCAAATATACACTTTTATATGCAATAAATCATTTATAACCAAATCATGCATTTCATTTCATATACAATCATTTATGGTTCATTGATCATTCCAAATATACACTTTTATATGCACTAAATCATTTATAACACAATGCTCTTTTCATTTCAATTTGCAATCGCCAATACCAATATGTCAACAATCTCTAAAGTCAATTCGCTTATGCCTCTTAACGAATTTAACCTATGTTTTCGTATACAAAGATATCGGAATCACCGATTACGGTCCCACTGGGCCATGTGCTCCGCATAAAACATTTGTTTTATAACACAGTTCGGTCCCACTGAGCCGTTGACTGGTTATTAAAAATCAATTCGTGAACATTACCGATATTGTCCCGCTGGGCTACTAATTGGAGTGACACATCAATAAGTTTGTTCGTAGTACTGCTAATTTGACCCTTATCGGTATACCAATTTATCTAATGTAAATAAATAGTTAACATTCAATTAAGGGCGTTAAAACTTTATAGCAAAAATACAAGACATTATGTACATTTATATAAATGTTTCATTTTCAATAATTATGCAATTTTCATATGCAAACATCTCATAATCAATTGCCTCAAATCAATTAAAACAAATCAATGTGCTTTTCTTATACATGTAGAACAAATATTTCAAATCTTGAAACAATAATGGGAGAAGATAGAACAAACCAATCTATCTATTTCTTTTTGCCTTGCCTTCAATCTCTGTCCTAGGTTAGGTGATCCTCACTGCCCCTAGCAAATCAATAATACTACATTTAGTAAACCAGCACTACTCACACTTAACGAATAGTGCTTCGCTTCGGTGACAAGGTAAGGTACGCTTTCTTACTTAGTTTTATCTTATTCAATCGTAACACCCCTGCCCCGAGAGGGTGTACGGTACGTGTAACCGTAGGGGCGCATATGTGCACCAAGTGTCATTGTAGTATTTTAGAAGTTGTTATTAAGGATGAAATTGTGAAATGATAAATTGATTGAACCTAGAATTTTGTACTAGAACAAAGGTAAATTTGTAATTGGCCAAAAAGGATATGAAAGTCATAATATGAGTAAAGAGGGTGGCTAATATAGAAATAACAAAAGTTGATTTGAAATACTTGAGAAAGGGAGAACCTAATTGAAATAAAAGGAGAATTAAAACTATAAAAAGGGGGATGAGACAAACATCTTATTTTGGTCTCATTTTTTGCTAGGGCAAACCGTGGAGAAGAGAAGAAGAGGAAGAAGAAGAGGGAGAAGAGAAATAAAGGTATGGATTTTTGGATTCTTGTATGGGTTTTGGTTTTGTATGGATTTTTGGCTTGTTCCAAATCTAGGGTTTTAGGGAGATTATCCTAACCCTAGAATTGTTGAAGTTGTGTGGGTAGAACCCTAGTTGGTATAAGATAAACATGGAGTCCATCATATTTCTATGGTTTTATATGGATCGGGTGGACCTTAGTAATGACTTCGGATTTTTACCTGTGTGGTTGGTTATATGAAGCCCAAACCACCAATACATGTGTTGTGGTGTGGTTTCGTAAATCTATGTTGGTCTTTGAGGTTGTTTTGTATTGTCTTGATTTGAGGAATGGTTGTAAAAAAAAAAAAAAAGGAGAATGTTGGGTTTTCAAAGGAAATGTTATCAAAATTTTGTAAAAAACCCCTGTTCTTGTTTTGCCATAGATTGCTATAACCGGCCCAAAAGAATTGATTCCAATTGGTAAAGAACCATAAGATATAGGGATACAAATGTATAAAAGGCACCAAGAGCAAATTTGTAAGACCCGAGAAATTCCAAAATATGGAATAAAGGCAAAATCGTACTGGACATAAAATTGAAATTTCCGCCTAAAAACTGGTGAATTTATTCTCTATATCTCAGATGACTTAAACTGATTTCACCAATGGAATCGCCTTGAAAATTCTAGTTAGTACGTAAAATTTCAGAATATTCTCGAGATACGAGTTGGCATCGCCAAGGCATCAAGGCTTCTCGTGTCAGAAACGATTTTCGATGGACGCAAGTCACACATAACAAGTACTCATGTACCATGAGTGGTATGAGTAGACAAATGATGAAAATGGACGGCCGAGATAGAGTCGAATGTCAAAACTGGAGAAAGAAGTGAATTAATTAAGTAAATGGATTATATGATAATAAAACAAAATTGTAAATAGTAATGGTCTTCTTCCTTAAATCAAAAGGCAAAAAACGGGAAAACAAAACATGGAGAACTAGAACTTGCAGAGCCGAAAATGGGGAGAATTTCTTTGCAGAGAGAGAAACTTCTCTCTAAAAATACCCGCAACCGAACTGGCTTGCGCCTTTCGACAAGAAGGAAAGTCGCTTACACCTGAGAGGCTTCACGCTGGTGAGCCGGATTTAAGGAGTTTAGACAACTCCTCGAGGTGGATTTCCTACTTGGCGTTTTATTCCCTCTTTAAGTACTTTACAAATGTTTGAGTCGAATGAGGCCGTTAGGGGTCGTTTGATCGGTCCCAAAACATGGGACCGAATTGATTGAATTTATTGAAACCAAAATGTGCCTCCAGTGAGCGTGATTGGGCTGTTTGGGTGAAAATGACAAAAATTATGAAATAAATATGCTTTGATGTGAAAGAGGCCGAGAATGGCCGTGAATTGCAGGTTCACTAAGTGAACCGATGATTTGTAAATTTTCGGGAATAGTAACCGAGGGTTTCACTATTCCCGAAACAGTGTTCTCAAGATATATTTTATTGAAAATATGTGTTTGGTCGAGCGATTTAAATTAAATTGCTCGTGTTTGATCATTAGCCCAAGTGAGCTAATTTTGATGTATGAATTAATTAATTTACATGACATGATTGTGTATTAAATTTTGTAAATATATTCATGTTTATATATTTACATTTGAATTAGACTGTATTGGAATTGGCATACATGCATTCCATATGCACCGGATCATCCTAGGATTATATGAGTTAGTGCATGATGACAGTCTAGAGAAAAAATGTCTGAGGTTGTCTAAAATATTAATTATTGGAGTGGTAGTCTGAATTAAAAATATCAATCGCTCTGAGCTGCCCAATTGATATTCGCTTCTGAGTAGTCCATTAAATGTAAACAACAATATAACACCGCCTGAGCGCCCAATTGATATATACACATCGGAGGGTTGTCCACAAACAAACAAATAATATATCAATCGTCGGAGCGGCCCAATTGATATATATACATCGGAGGGTTGTCCACTAACAAAACAATAATTTTCATACGAGGCTTAGGCGAGTGTGATGGAGCTCTGCGGGAGGACTCAGATCCAGTCACTGCGTAGACATTCAAGTAGATCATGCATTCGCCAATGTATGTTTATTTCCCCTGGAACACAGACGCACTTAGTGGTGAGTAGCCCACTTAGGCTTATTCCACTACTGGAAAGCATTAGCTCACCCCAGAGAGGGATATTATTTTACGGTACAGATGGTGAGGGGATGGCTCATTCCTGTAGGACCGAGGATTAAAAGAAAGCCGGTCAGGGCTTTGTCAGATACATGTATTGTAACTTTTAAGTTTAATGTATGTATTGTATAAGAGTAAAAACATATTAACTTGTAACTATTGGGTATATAGCTGGAATCATAGCTGACATGTATATTGAGTATTGTTTGATGGGCCCAAGCAGGCCGCTTTTAAATCATAAACTGCTATATCAATTGCTTGGGACATGTTATGCATGTTCTCAGATTTGGGTAGCCCTCATACAAAGGAGACTCGCCACCCTGCGGAAAAATGTCGGGTCACCCGACATTCACGAGTATTCCGCGACTGGATCTGCAGTCAACTGACCGGATTCAGCTGTACTGCATCAAAGCTTAGGTATACAAATACCTAGGGAGCCTCGGTCGGGTATCCATCACCACTAGGTGGTTTGATGTGAGTATAGGCATATGGAAACCTAGAGATCGAGGATTTGGGCTCAGGCCATAGTCACCAAGAACATCACCACTTGGGTGGTTTGATGTTCGGTTTAGGTATGAGATTACCTAGGAAATCACGGGACAAAAACTAGGACACTGCATGCATGTGTTGGTGTGTTTTGTGTGATTTGATTTTGTGAAGTGTGCTTGCATGCTTGGTTGTGCATATGAATTGTTAGGTGTTATGCGATTGAAATTATATGATTGATATGCTTGGTTGATAGCATAGGATGAAGTGTGGAAAATTATGGAGTTTACAGTGTGTAAACTGGAACAAAGGAAATAAAAGAAATAAATTTTACTAAATTTATTTGGTTTAAGGATAATGAAATAAAATTTTAAATAAACTTTAAGGGTGAACACTAGGGTTAATGTTAGATCATGAGGTAGAAGAAAATTATTTTCTTAGGTTTTACTGCAAAACTCAGTAATAAGTGAAAATAAATTTTTATAAATTTATTAGAGTATTCTGGAAAATGAAAAAAAAAAACAAGTATATAAATTTTTAGTGTTTTTCCAGTGGCTGGAAATGTGAAAAAAAAAATTATATGACGAGAAGAAATATTTAAAAGTTTTACAAAGAAAGTTAAAGAAAATGAAGAAATAAATTTTCATAAATTTATTTGGGGTGTATTGAGAAGAAAAAAAAGGATGAATAAAATTTTTTGGAACATTTTCCAATAGCTGGAAATAATTGGAAAAAAAAATATTATTAAATTAAATAAAATTAGACAAAATTTTTAAAAATAAAATTTTAAAATAAAATTTTTTGTTGATAAAAATGTTTTAAATGTGAGGATTGATTGCCTTGCATTAATTGTAAATGCAAGGACAATGTGTATACACAGATTTATGTATGATTAGTGTCTCGGGCTATGTTTATGCTCTTAGAGATATCAGAATGACGTAACTCTGCTATCAACTATATAGATGGCTGGGGTCGAGACAAGGACGAGAGGGCGGTCCACTGGTACCGGGTCGCACCACCGACATTCGACCAAATTACGGTATTTGATCGCAGCCTTTGCCGAGGCCAGAGGCGCCAGTGAAGGTCGCATCACAATGTGCTAAGATACAGTAGTCGTGGAGGACCTAGTAACCTCCAGAGATTTTGTGAGCGCACCACCTCCAACATTCACAGGGGGAGGAGACCATGGTGGCGCATCATTGGTTTATGCGCATCGGGAAGGTGTTAGGAGGCCATAGAGATTACCGACGCGACTGATTAGACTAGTCACGCCCAGCCTGTAGGTGAGGCCCAAATACGGGTAACGGGCAAAGACCTCTGTAAAACCTGTAGGCTTATGACATGGGCGCACTTCAGAGCTGCTCACGGGTACGTACTTTCCAGACCGTGGCGCTCAAGAGTTCTTATTGCTGAAGCAGGGGGCGATGACTGTGATGGATTATGTGACTAGGTTCACAGAGCTAGCCCGATTTGTTGATGATTACGTGGCCACAAACTTGGCCAAGGTTAGGAGATTTGAGAATGGACTGAAGTTGTCCATTCGAGACAGGATTGTAGGACTTCGCCTACAGGATATGGACTCCATGGTTGGGACAACCCTGACCATAGAGAGATAGTTGGGCTTAGAGGTTGAGACCTTGAAGGAGCCTTGTACTTGAGTTCTCCCCTAGGGATTAGGGCAAGAATAGGATGATATGTCGAGGTCAAGGTCGAGATCTCGAGGACTTACCCACAAAGGACTCGAGGATCACGGACATGTCAGTTCGATGTCATCCCGGGATGGATTACCGACAAATTAAGGTCGTTATCGACAGGGAGCGTAGGAGAGTTACCGCCTGCCACGCCAGGACGGTACTGCGGTGGTATTCGTGAGACAAGCATGACATTTCGCCTGCACAAGATATGAGTCCAGTGTCAGATAAGCCATGTTACCAGCGAGCCTTATCTCAGAGGACGAGGTGAGACCCAGACTTAGATCTACCTCGAGTGGTTTGCAAGTATGCGACAGCTTTTCCGGGGATGGAGCTACCGACTATCTCCACATAGGGATGTACTTCGTATCGAAGTTACACTCGCATTTCACCCATTTCTATGACTCGCATAGATTTTGACCACGAGCCATAGAACTCAGAAATTCAGCCACAGGAGTTATCGACAAAGGGTTCATAAGACCGGCACTTCACCATGGGGCGCCCGGTTCTATTTGGCGAAGAAGAAGGACAAGACCCTTCGACCGGTGCATTGATCATCGACGCTGGAACAAAGGTTACGATCAAGAATCTGCACTCCATTACCGAGATCGACGACTGCTTGATCACTGAGAGGAGCGAGTCTACTCCAAGTGATGTATTCCTTCGCATCGGGTTACCACTAGCTGAGGGTTGCGGATACGATATCCCAAGACAGCGTTTAGGACGCCTATGGGCACTTTGAGTTTACGTGATGCCCTTGATTGACGAACGCGCCAAGAAGATTCATGGATCTCATGCATGGATATTCCAACCCTATCTGCATCGCCAGATTTGCGGATGACATTTGATCTACCCTACCGTGAAAGTGGGAGCATGAGTATCACTTGAGGATCGCTTTTACAGCTTGTTGAGAGACCACCGCCTGTACGCCAAGCTTCTAGTAAGTGTGAGTTCGCCACCGAGGTGAGATTGGTACACGTGGTGTCAAGATCGTGAGTGTCACGCACCCAGAAGGTCGGCAGGCAAAATGATGAGTCGGGAGAGGTCAAGCTCGCCTTTCGAGACACGTAGCGTTTCGGGATTACCGGGCATTACAGGAGATTCATTGAGGATTTCTCCAAGATAGCAGCGCCTATGACTAGGTTGACCCGAAGGAGGTCAAGTCGGGATGACTGACACGAGGAGGCATTCCAGAGGTCAAGGGGAGACTTACTTCTCTACCCCATCTCGATAGTCCCGACAGGGACAAGTACACAGTTAGATTGTGATGCCTCAGGCCGATTGGGATGTGTTTTGATGCAGTCCTGGAGGGTAGTAGCTTATGGTTCTCGCCGCTGAAGAATCACACGAGTGCACTACTCCCCACACACCGACATGAGTTGGTGGCCGTGAGTCTCGCTCAAGATTCGGGCGCCACTACTTATACAATGAGGAGTTCAGGTGTACTGCACTTACAAAGTTCAAGTATATTTTCACGCAGCTGGACCTCAAATATGAGGCAACGCAGATGGATGGAGTTCCTAGAGGATTATGACTTCACTTTGCATTACCATCCCGGTAAGGCAAATGTGGTGGTTGATGCACTCAATCGGAAGTCACGAGAGCGCTATTAGTATAGCTTCTCGGAGTGGCTGATGCTCTAGATTATGGATAATTGGGCTACGATAGCGAGCGCATCAGGTACATTGGGGAGTTTAGTGCGCACCATTTCGTTGAGCAGAGATCGAGTCCCACCGGCGTGACGCTAGTAGATAGTGTCCATCGTGACCGAGTACAACGTACGGTGACAAGGGGTCCACCGTCACGCAGATGGTAGTCTTCGATATGTGGGACGTAGTGGTTCCTACTGACCGATGGATAGAGATTTTCGTGAGTTTCACCGCCTCGATTTGCCGCGGCATCCAGTGGCATGAAGATGTACCGTGATCTCGCCGCCGCGATTATTGGAGCGGGATGAAGAGACACGCAGGGGACTTTTCAGGCGACAACGTCTCTCACATGTCGCCAAAGCTGGCGCCGAGCATCGTGGCCAAACAGTAATATCACGGCTTGGAGGTGGTCAGTAGAAGTGGAACATCGCCACGATGGACTTTGTGACCTAATTTGGCTACGCACGCCGTTGCAGGCATGACGCGGCAGTGGGCGATAAGGACCCGGGGCTCACGGTCGGCACATTTTCAGCCGTGCGATGACCCTCTCGCCTGGAGAGATTCCTCTGGTTTGGCTGTATATTCGAGAGATAGTCCGGCCTGGAGTACCCCAGATTCATAGTATCTATAGGGACCCGAGGTTTACGCACACTTTGGAAGAGTTTCCAAAAGGCTACGGGCACAACGCAATGCACGATGAGTACAACAGCTCCACCTCGTACAGATGGTCACCCCGAGAGGACTATACAGATATTAGAGGACAAGCTACGAGCATGCATCCTGGATCATAAGGGCAACTGGGAGGAGCATTTTCCCTTAGTGGAATTCGCCTACAACAACTGTGCGAGTATACAGATGGCACCGTATGAGGCATTGTATGGGAGGCCTTGGTAGATCATCATATGTCGGGACCGGGAGTACGGGAGAGAGCTCCATCACCTGGTCCTCGATCTGATTAGAGACACCCGAGTAGCTGGGTGAGCTTGATTCGACAAATAGCCTCTCACGCCAGCCGCAGAAGAGCTTAAGGCGCGGATGTGCCGACGCCAACCCTTAGAGTTCGAGGTCGGGATCACGCCTTCAAGGTGATGCCCAGAGGGAGGGTCGTTCTAAGAAGCTGAAGCTATCGCCGAGGTTTATTGGACCTTCGAGATACTCGAGAGGGTAGGCAATCACTAAGGCATCGGCTAGCGTTACCGCCAAAGACAGATAGGTATCCACGAGGTATTTCACGCTCCATGTCTAAGTATACCTGCATCCACTCTCATGTGGGTGGATCGGGGTCATATCGAGGTTGACACGAATGAGACCTTCGAGGAGGGACCAGTGTGCATTTTGGATAGCCGTGATTAGGTTTTGCAACGCAAGATCGTGAGGCTAGTGAGAGTGCTATGGCAGCACTATGGAGTGGAGGAGTCAACGTAGGAGCGCGAGGACACCATGCGGGCCACATATCCCTTCTTGTTTAGGGATGGAGGTACGTGGTTTTGTCGTTTAATATTAAATGACGAGTTTACATGCATGGTATAGTGCACGTTGCATATGCATGTGAGTGATAGTGATTGTCCTGAATTTCAGGATGAAATTCCTTTTAAGGAGGGGAGAATGTAAGACCCGAGAAATTCCAAAATATGGAATAAGGGCAAAATCGTAATTTCGATTGCAAAATTGAAATTTCAGCTAAAAAAATCCGTAATTTATTCTCTAAATATCAGATGACAAAACGGATTTCATCGTTGGAATCGTCTCTAAAAATCTAGTTAGTACGTAAAATTCGTAATATTCCGAGACAACAGTTGGCACGCTTTTTTCGAGGCACTACGCTTCGGAAAAGCCGTGAAACGATTGACACGACGAAAGTCAAGACATGACAAGTACTGTACCATGAGTGGTATGAGTAGATAAATGATGAAAATGGACGGCCGAGATAGAGCCGAATGTCAAAACTGGAGAAAGAAGTGAATTAATTAAGTAAATGGATTAAATTGATAATAAAACAAAATTGTAAATAGTAATGGTCTTCTTCCTTAAACTAAAAGGCAAAATGGGAAAACAAAATGGGTGAACTGTGAAACTTGCAAAGAGCCAAATGGAAAATTTTCTTTAGAGAGAGAGAAACTTCTCTAAAAATAAGGGGCAATCCGACCGCTAGCTGGACAAGAAGGAAAGTCATTTACACGAGAGGGCTTCACGTGGCAGTCGGATTTAAGGAGTTTAAACAAACTCCTTGAGGTAGGGATTTCTACTCTATGCTTTTATTCCTCTTAAGTACTTTACAAATGTTTGAGTCGAATGAGGTCATAGGTTGTTGACGGTCCCAAACATGGGACCGACTGATTGAATTTATTGAAACCAAAATGTGCCTCCGTGCTGAGCGTGATTGGGCTGTTTTGGGTGAAATGACAAAATTATGAAATAAATCCTCATGCTTTGATGTGAAAGAGGCCGGAATGGCCGTGAATCGGGTTCACTAAGTGAACTTATGATTTGTGATTTTTCGGGAATAGTAACCGAGGGTTTCACTATTCCTGAAATAGTGTTCTCAAAATATATTTTTGTGAAAATATGTGTTTAGTCGAGCGATTTAAATTAAATTGCTCGTGTTTGATCATTAGCCCAAGTGAGCTAATTTTGATGTATGAATTAATTAATTTACATGACATGATTGTGTGAATTAAATTTTTGTAAATATATGCATGTTTATATATTTACATGTGAATTAGACTGTATTGGAATTGGCATACATGCATTCCATATGCACTGGATCATCCTAGGATTATAGGAGTTAGTGCATGAGACGAGTCTAGGGAAAATGGTTTGGAGGGTTGTCTAAAAATATTAATTACTCCGAGGGTAGCTTAAATTAAAAATATCAATCGTCTGAGCGGCCCAATTGATATATACATTCCGAGGGTTGTCCATAAACAAACAAATAATATATCAATCGTCTGAAAGCGGCCCAATTGATATATACACATCGGAGGGTTGTCCACAACAACAAATAATATATCAATCGTCGGAGTGGCCCAATTGATATATATACATTGGAGGGTTGTCCACTAACAAAACAATAATTTTCATACGAGGCTTAGGTGAGTGTGATGGAGTCGGTGAGGACTCGGGATCTAAGTTGGTCATGTAGACATTCAAGTAGGATCATGCATTTGCTTGAATGTATGTTTATTTTGGAACATTGCACTGCACTTAGGTGGTGAATAGCCCACTTAGGGCGATTCCACTACTGAGCATTAGCTCACCCTATAAAGGGATATTATTTTACAGGTACAGGGAGCGTGTGAGGGGATGGCTCGTCCTAGAGACCGAGGATTAGAAGAAAGTCGGGTTGTGGCTTTGATGTATACATGTATTAGAACTTTAAGTTTAATGTATGTATTGTGAAGTAAGAGTAAAACATATTAACTCTTGTAACTATTTGGGTATATAGTTGATTCATAGTTGGCATGTATATCGAGTATTGTTTATACCCAAGTGGCCGCTTTAAATCATAAATCATATATTGGACTGTTTGGGACAGGTTATGCAGGTTCTGTATTTGGGTAGAGCTCCCCGTACAAAGGAGACTCTGCCCGATTTTCGTGAAAAATGTCGGGTCACCCGACATTCACGAGTATTCCGCGGATTGACGGGTAGTCAACGGACCCCCAGGATTTGGGGCGTCACAAAATTGTAGCTCTAAGGCTCCCAACTATGGACTTAAAGGTGAGCTCGCAGAACACGTGCTACGCTCGTTTGGGTATTGTTATAGTGGTTTGGCCATAAGTTGAGTTTCACTTATCCAAATTGAGTGATTCAAAATTCTGGGTAAACTATACTTTTGTGGAATAATTTACTTGAAGAAAGTGTATGCAAATTGTAACCCCAAAGTTCCCAGAAATCTATCAAAGTGGAGCTATGTGCAGATTTTGTTATGCCAATTTGAGTAATCTAGATGTAAAATACAATAACTTGAGTTTTGGTGATCCAAATCATGATTCCACCGAGAAGAAACCTTAGAACCATAGCTTCAAATGAGTGAAGAAAACCATTTCACTTATGGAGTTAAGACCCCAGAAATCAAGTGATACAGGTGATTTAGTGAGCTAAACTAATTTGGTATAAAAATGTTAAAATCTCTGTGTTATGTGGTCGAGGGCCTTGCAGAGAAGGAATATTAAATTGAAAAATTAAAGAGATGTCATCGATATATAAAGGACTGATCTGGAGAGTTTCATAATTTTTGAAGTTTCATTAAAATCCGAATTCGTTTCAATATAGTCACTTTGTAAGTCTACGTTAAGTTTTACACGATTACGCAGGCGATTAATGTTTCCGCCGTATTCTCGAAGTTTTGCAGTGGTAAAAGCAAAGGCGAGAAGCATGAGTCGTGCTCAAGTTTTGTAACCAGAAAATGTGAGTGTTCTAAAACCTATTTTTTTCAATACTGCTGTATTATTTATAAATCAAGCTTTGATCGTATGTTATGGTTTTAAAAGTACTAAACCATATTTCAAGCAAGCAAATGGTTCAGCATGCAAACCATATTTCAAGCAAGTAAATGCTTTATCATAAAGGCAAAGGTTTGATTTATTAAACCATATTTCGAAAAAGCAAGCAAGCAATGGTTTCGATTTATGAAACCATATTTTAAAAGGTGCAAGGCAAAGTTTATTTTGTAAACATGCCTTAAGAAATCCCTGCAAGACTAAGCAAGCATAACGGCGAGGTAACGGGAGGTACCTGCGGAAGTTAGAACATCATTTCATACATTTTAGATTTGTCTGGTCGACAAACTTAGTTCATGCATCATGGCATATTAAAGGGGACCATGGCACGTACTGGAGTATATAGGATCAGCGCGCTAGCTATTATATAGTGATGTAGACACGAGGTCATTCCACCATATTTACCGGAAAAGGGTGATGTACAAGGCCCTTCCACCTAGGGTGATGTGGACCCTAGTCCTTCCACCGGCACGATTAAGCCTGTGCTCGTGTTTACTCAGGGTACAAATAAGAAAGAAAAGCTCTGGTTGATCTTTATTCATAAGCATTTTCATACGCTTTAAAATCAACCATCAAGGCAAGCATTTTATGAAAAATATTTAGAAACTTTTAAAGCAAAGCGAGCAAGAAGTTATGAAATGTTTTTAGAAACTTTTAAAGCAAAGCAAGCATGAAGTTATGAAAAGTTTTAGAAACTTTTAAAGCAAAGCAAGCAAGAAGTTATGAAAAGTTTCATAAACTTTTATAGCAAAGCAAGTGTTTCGAAATGTCTTCGTAAAAATATAGTTTTACAATTCGAGATATTTCAGAAAAAGCAAGCATTTTATGTTACACTCACTGATTTCATTTAGCTCATTATTTTCTTGTTTTAAAAACTATTTTCCAAGTACAGGCATGCCGGACGCTGGAGCATTTTAGTATTCTACTGACTTCTAGTATAGTGTTGTATTAAATAACTTGTGTAAGGAAATACTTTGAATTTGTACAGTTGAGCATATGTATGTACATAGTTTTGTTTTGTGAAAATGTGATGAGCCTGAGGCTCTTTGAAAGGGTGTATTGGTTGCCATATTTTGAAAAGTGTATACCTGTGATACAATAAAAGCCTTGGGATATGTCCTGTGATGCAGCAAGAGGTCATTTGAAATTTTAAAAAATCACAAGTTTAGAAAAGAAAAAAATTTATACGGGTTTTCAGCAAGCAACACGGCTTTGCTTCACAGGATTCTCTAGTCGTTGGAAGTAACGGCTGGGGGTTTCTGTGGGGTGGTCGGCACACCTGCCGCTAGTAGGGTGGCGGTGTGACATTAACCCCCATTAATCATTTATTAGGGTCCTTAAACTATTGGTATATGAATACGAGGTGTTCGGAAACAAGAATCCAAAAAATGCTTGATGTGAACAATAGTTATGACCAGCGACGCTAAAGAATGCCGCCGTATGCACTGAGGGGTGCCATTTTAGCACCCTGACCTCGCCGCGGCAGTGGGTATCCCACGCCTTTGGCTGCTATTCACGCTGTATGCGTGGTTCCCTACACCGTAACGAGGAGCCCGTTTTTTGCCCATTTTCCGCTTCCTCTTGTGATTTCCTCAAAAAATCCTCAAAATCCAAAAACAAAACTTGGAAATCACTCCCAATAACATCCCAATATCATCTTAAACCAACAATGAGAAAAACCCATGGATGGATTAGGGTTTTTCTAACCCAAACATCAAATACAATTTTCTAGTTTAGGTTCATACCATGAATCTCATGAAACTCTTGCCCTAACTTCCTTCTTCCTCCTTGATCACTTGGTCCGTAAATCTGGGATGACTTCCACCAAAACCTTGATTTCTCCTCAACCCTAGCTCTTATCTCCTCTCTCACTCTCTCAAAAACGTTTTTGCACAAATGGGAGATTTCTCAAACCAAAAATGGCCTAAGTCACTTATCCTTCTCAAGGCCATGTTTGGCACATCAAAAACCCATTTTTGGATTTAAGTTGCCTCAATTTACCTTATAGCACATATATCACTTCTATTTGCACTTAAACACATAAATATTTTCTCAATGACCCTTAGGTCCCCATTCTACCAACTCTCTAAATTTGTCCTTTTCACTTGGGTTTATTTGTAATAATCAATTTCTCATTTTAGCATATAATATTTAATCATATGCTCACATATTCATTTCACATTTCACAATTCTATCTACTTTTCCTAAAACCCAAGTTTGGCTCACTCATACCCGAATATATAATAAAATTATTATAAAAATTTAGGTATTGGGCGATACTGTATGTAGTTTAGTTGCGACTTACGATTTGAACATTGTTGTATTCTAATCGACATTTCAGCACATTTCTATTAAAATGACTTATTCTAATCTTCATGCCTATTTATGATTTACCATTATCTATATGCTTTGTGGTTCAATTCGAGATCTAAGAAGTGAGAATTGAATTAGATGTGTTTAGGGCATCACATTTCACCATTGACAAGAAATTCTCATGCTTCTTATGTGGAAATTAGGGTAGCTTCGAGTTCATCAGGCTTTTAGTGGTTTCTGTATGAGGTAGATACAAATACCTAAAACCATAAGAGGTAGATCAGGTTATCAAAACAGATCCACATATGCAATAGTGAGTCTTACCACATTAGGTTATTAGAATATTAATTAAGGGCAATTGGTAATAATGTATAATTGTTAACTAAACAGTTTTTAAAACTCCTAGGCTTTTCCATTTTATTTTACATCTTTGCATGATAGAAGGTTAGGATTTAGTTTGTTAGTTGTTTCCATCTTCAATCCATCATCTAGATAAAGTTAGGATTACCCAATTTCAGTAGTTTCCTCCATGGGATCACATTCTACTAATATTTACACACTATATTACTTGATAATTTACTCAAAGGAATCCTAAGTATGCTAAGCCTATTATTTTATATACACGTGACTACTACTTATGAGGAAATCAAACTTAGAATTTGTTTGCTCTTAATTTCAACCCCAAATTGCATTAGGTTTTTTTTGTTGTATGTTAATGGCTCATAGTTTGTCTTCATCATCATTTTGCACAAGAAGAAATTATCAATATGCTGAATACAAACTACACATGTGTTATTGTGGTTTAAGAACCAACATGTGAACCTCTTGGAAGAAAACCAACCATGGTAGAAGGTTCTTCGCATGTCCTAAAGAAAGAGTAAGTGTTTCCCATTTGTATTTTTGTTAGTGTACAATGTTACATTGATTGTGATATATTCTTGTTGTAGGATAACTAGTGTTGGTTCTTTCTATGGCGTGATCCTAAATCTTCACCGAGGGCAAAGGTGGTGATCAACAACTTAATCAAGGAGAACATACAGTTGCAAGAAGAAATCAATGATTTGAAGAAAATTCGTCCTTGTAGACATGATCACTTCAATTTGTGGAAAATTATTTGTATTGCTATGTTTTTTTAGGAATTTTTTTCCTTTGTTATTGTTGTAGTTAAAAGATGGTAGCTGAGCCTAATCAGGTTAATGTGATAGCTCTGGGAGTATTTTCGTCAGGATGTCTCGTTGGAAGTTCAATGTAGTTGGTGTCAAGTTCAAGTTAAATGTATGATTGATTACATTTTGAATATATGCTATTTCGTGTATTGGTATGAGATTGATTAATATATCTTAGACAAGTTCAATGTTAATTTTGTATCAAATTCAATACCCTGTTTACAAAAATGGCAACCCAAGAATGAAAATAAGCCTATTATTTAACTAAATATTGCATGCCATATATATGACCTAAGGTCATGTTCTTTACAACCAAAATGACCAAACAAAAATGTATTCCAAACAATGAACAATAAGATTGCAATCTATTTTAACCAAGGTTATGTTCTTTACAACCAAAATGAGCATTTGTAAGTGAAGCTGTTGTATACATTTCCAGCTCACAAAAAATGACCCAAACCAAAAAAACAAGTTGCCAAAGTACCCTTCCAAAGCATTTATACAACCAAAGCAACTAACAAATAATGTTCAAGGGTCATGTTCCCATTACAAAAATGGTTAAAACCAAAAAACAACCTACCAAAGTTCCCTTCTAAAGAATCCAAACAACCAAAGTACCCTTCCAAATAATCCATACAACTAAAACAACATTTATATAGCTGTTATGTACATTGTTACAATCAAAACAACTTACAAAAGGTATAACTTATCAAAAATGAAGTTATATTCCTAAAATCTTTATTTGGGTGGTGAATCGGTAGATGAAGTCCCTTCCAAATCCCTTCTCTTCTAAAGAAGTCGCCCTTCCCAAGAATGCTTCATTTCTTCCATGTCGTTAGAGGTGGTCTAAATGCCACGTTAGCTATGTTAATTGGACCACCATCACCTCTAGCCATAGTTCTTCTATTGGTAGATGAAGTAGAGATTTTTTACTCATTTCCCTCACAAATCAAGCTTGATGTTGTGCCACTCTTAAATTTGAAAAAATAATAATTAAAGTCAAACACTTTAAGCAAGGTGGAAACATGCATGTATGGGATTCAAGTTGGAACATAAGTACTGACACTTACACAATCTGTCACTGATCCATCCTTGTCGTTGTACAAGATTCCAACTCCAACACCACTTAAAGTATGATTTGTTGATGATTAAATTTGTAACTTGCTCACCCTTGGCCTTGATCTTAGAGATGAGAAAGATATTGGTCTATGTTACATACTTGGTGGAATAAAAGTTGTCAAGGTAAGGTGGTTGTGCTAGCATTGCAACTTATCGTATACCTTGGAAATTGGTTGTGATGGATGAAGAGTTGATTATGCTAGTTGAGAACTTATTAGGATTGTTCAGACAGATTTGATGGTATTTTTCAGCTAGAATGGTTTTGTCATATCGAGATTCTTAAATTTCCAAACAATGAATATTAGTAAACATTACCATAATGCACAAACTATATGTGTTGCATTTAAAAAGAAAAAAGTACAAAGAGTAGAACCTACCTTCTTGTAAGTTGCTTTGTTGTAGTTTTGCTTATTACAAACACTACATGTAACATGATAACCTTTCTAGCAACATTTATTTCTAAATTTTAAAATCTTGGTTCATTTCCATCTCATTTTCTTGGTTTGTGTTTACCTTTCTTCTTTTCTACATTGGGAGGTGTTAGGTTGATTATGTGATGATAATGATATGCAATTCTATCCACAAGTATACGAGGCCTACAAGTAATATAGTGGATTCAAGGAGTTTGGATATTGAACCACAGGGAGTTGGGTACGAACTACTAAAATTTGGATGATTTCTCTTATATCCAAGCTAGGTAAAAGAAGAACTCTAAGAATTCCAAGAACAAAAATGACTATAAGAAGAAAACAAGATTAAAATTCTCTAAAAGGAAAAATCTACCAAGTAAAAGGCCTTAGGATTTTGATGCAAGTGGATAATCCCCAAATATTAAGATGAACCTTCTCTCATCAAGTCAATTGGAACACATGCTCAAGGCAAGTCTCACAAAATTAATCATTAGCCTCTCTCAAAAGCTAATGATCTATCAACTAGTACTAGGTATATTGCTTCTCAACTCAACCCCAAGCCTTAGTGTCGCATTAACGAAAGAGAGACTCAATTATGCCTCATAATTCCTGTTAATATCTCTATTACCCAACAAATTAAGTTGATTCACCTTGGGTCTAACCTATTACGCACTTCTCAGATCTTGTAACATGTATAAACATATTAAAAGTGATCAAGAATCAATATGAATTAGCACAAACACGAATCAATAAGCAATTAGAAACTAATAGACCAAAGAGATAACAAATAAACACATTAATATAAGGTTCATATCCAAATTATAGTCAAAATCCTAGGTTGTTGAATTAGAAAAATTATTAAGAACTAATATAAAATAAGAGAAGTTGAAAACATGAGAAAAAGAGAAAAATAAACTCTAAAGAGATGATGGTCTTCAATCCTTGCTTTCCCTCTCCTTACAATCTTCAATTCTTCCAAATTGTCTCAACAAACCTCTCAATCCTTAATAACAAAAAGCAAACCTCAAATTGTTTCGCTAAAAACAAAAAGGAGAAACCCTAGAGAGTGTGTGCTTTTCCTGAAGTTCGAACCCTAAAGAAAAAAGAAATAAGAACTTATATAGTAATTTGGGAAACGTATTTAAAAGATGGGTCGAGGGATGGCAAAATTTCTAAATCTAGTCATGGCGCAGCCAGATAAATTCAATGTCGACATTGCAGCTTGAATTAGGTTTGAAAGTCTGATAATTTCACCGGATGTCGTGGTGCTGTGAATCCAATGCCGAGGCATTCCGTTGAATGTTGCATTCTTATCTAATTTTAATGTCATGACATCCAGCCCAACATACGGCATGCCGCATTGCGTCTAAGGTGTTTGTTTTCATGTTGCGGCATGCACTATTGATTTGCCTTTTGCTCGCTTGTTTCTTGCTCCAAAAATCTTGTTCTTCATCAGGATTTTTTCAAAATGTGTATGGAGGGAAATTATGATAAATTTTCATGACCAAGGTGTGAATTTCTTACTGTGCCTATAATAAATGTATAAAACATGCTCAAATTCTATGTAAATTCACACCTAACAAACACTCCCAAACTTAACATTTCGCTCATCCTCAAGCAAAGAAACAAAGTCATTTCCAAAATCTATTATCTAAACAAAATAGTTGTGCTTCATGAAGGTATGCATGATATTCATCTCAAGGGTCGTCCCCCCTAAGAACATAGGGAATGCTTCAAGACAATTCCTTCAAAAAATAAGGACCTAACCTTGAGTCAAGCAAATTTAGATCAAAGCCCTTAACTCTATGTGTGTGTGCGTCTTCCCCAATCCAAACAATTACAATTTAGACGAGTTTATGAGAATTGAACAAGTTCGATGATAATCTCCTTACATTAAGAAAATAGGTTCCTGATGAGTCTTAAACTCATCTATTTTTAATCCATTTTTCTAGCATGTTTTTAGCAGTTTCAAATCTATTTTTATGTCAAATTATGGAATATTCACCAACTTTATGTTTTGCAGGTTTTAATTGAAAAATGAGATAATTCAAGCATAAAAGAAGAATAAAATGGCAAATGCAGCATTGTTTGTCACGACATAGTTTTCATGTGTCGCGATAGAACTTCAAGCAATCTAGAAGAACTATGTCGCAACCAGCAGTTGTATGTTGCAACAAAGTCACCGCTGAACAAGGCAGAAAAAGAATCTTTATCGCGACAAAGAATTTTATGTCGCAACATTTCTGAAGAAGAAGGTGAAAATTATTGTCGCGACACTCTTAACTCACGTGATGTCGATCAAGGCAATGGCAAAAGGAACTTTATCGCAAATAATCCTTCCTTTTCAAGGTAAAACATAAATGGGTGAAGATTGAAGCGTGATGAACCCATCGCGACAAATGACACAAATACTATCGCAAATGTAAAATGGAAAGAATAAAAACAAGTCAGCTAAGACAAGTGTTTTTATGTTGCGACAAAGTTTTCAGTATGGAACCAGCTCAAGGAAGAAATTATGTCGCAACAAAGAAAATCCTGTCGCGACATAACATTCAGGGTTCACAACAAAGAGCAACAGGACTTTGTCATGACAAAGATTACTTCTATCGTGACAAACAAAACATGAGGTTGAATTGAACTCTGTCGAACAAGGTAATTCTCTATCGCGATAGAAAATTTGAAGAGAAATACAAGAGGAATTGGTGAATGAAGAAATTCATGTCACGACAAAGAAATTCATGTCGCGACCTAATCAAGAACTAAAGACAGAATCTCTATCGTGACAAAGAAATCTTCTGTCGCGACAATAAAAGCTGCAAAGTGATAGAATTCGATCCTGACAAAAGAAAATTCAGCCACGACAAGAATTAAAAGAGAACTGTGATTAGCCAAGAAAGTATGTCGCAACAAAGTTTTCTTTGTCGCAAAAAACAAAATTTCAACCAAATGACAAGGACAAAGAAGAAAAAGCTCATTACAACAAAAGAAAACTCCGTTTGCGTATAGAGCTCAGAAGCAACAAATGAATTTGTTGTGGACATAGAAAACTCTATCACAACAGAGTAGACAAGGTGAAGATCAAAGCTCTGTCGCAACATCACCAAAGTTTGTCACGACATAATCTAAGAAAAATCTCAGAGAACATGTCACAACAGAAAACAACAAGTTGCGATACAAGTCTACGACAGAGATCGAAGACTCTGTCACGACAGAACTTTCTAGGTCATGACATAGTGACCAATTTTGGCTAGAAATTTGGGGATCCACAACACCATCTTCAAGTGCGGCCCAACATTGGAAAGTCTATAAATAGACGCATCTAAGGCAATCGCACACGCCTTCTCGCAATTCAAGGACTATCGTAGCCGGAGACTCATATTGTATATTAATTTCTTTATTTTTCTTTTTTATTTTTGCTGTAGTAATTTGGTTTTGGGGAATAGTTTTTTTTTTTTTTTTAGTTAGTTTTGTTCTGATTTTCCAGCAGTTGAGTAATGAACTATAAGCATAGCTTCTAGGTAGAATTTTTGATAAATTTTCATTATCAAGCTTTGGAATAAATGGAGTTTGAACAATGTCTAAATTTCATTTATTTCTTGTTTGTTTACACTTTCAGTGAATTTACTTGATCGGGTTAGTCATCGATATGAGAGGAATCCGCTTTTGAAAAGTTAAGCTCCACTGAAAAGGTCGATGATGATAGGGGTCATTTTCAAAGACCAAGTGGAATGCCTGGTTAGAATTCTTGAATTTATTTGATTGGTATTATATTTTAACTTAATTGTTCCAAGTACTAGTACCGTGTACCCAAGCAAAGTATTGTATTTCGCTCTAATTTCAAGGAGGCCCTCTGCACGACACAGTGATGGAGAATCCTGAGAGTAGAGAGTGGTCCTTTATGGGTATGGTAGACTAATACTTTGGAACTAATGCACTTCGAAAGATTACTCCAATAAATCACTAACTTACTCATGTTTTGAGGATAGTTTGATGAAGCATCAGTTTAATCATTTAGAGGTTTCTCCTCTTTTTGATGAAAGGATTATGATCCCATGTTAGCAAAGATCTAATCAAGGAGATGGAAAATTTCATCAGTATTGAATGATGAGGTGCCAACTAAATTGGATAAGGCTTACAATATCCTATCTAAAGGGGCAAGAATTCTTCAATCTTTAGATCTGGGTGTGAAGTATTGAAAAAGAAAAAATACTCAAATCTTAGAAAGAGGTTTATGTCTTACAAGTAGCTAATTAGAATCATGAATAAAAAATGAACATGCATCTTTAATTAGTGAACGGTATGGTTAAGGAGAAACTAAATTGAAATTCACAATACATCTTTGACAAATCTAACTTCCAACTTATGGCTTAGATAAGATTCAAAATGATGTAAAAATTGACAATTATTCGTTGGTCTATGTCCTAGTGTTGTACTCTCAACTCCATTCTTATTAATATTTTATGTACACTAGTGAAATTATTTCATTATTATTTAATTCTTTATCCACTCATCTTAATATTGGAGTTCAAATAGTAAGGATCTTGAGTAGTTGGGGTAGTTGGTTTTATGATTCATCCTCAATCCTCATGGGAACGATATCTAGACTTAATGAAAATCCACTTTATTATCAGACGATCTGGTGGTAATTTGCAATGATTATGACCAATCAAAATCTTCAATGAATCAGTTTATAAAAGAGGACAAACCTATATTTTCATCAATGGTGAACAAGTTTTTAATGTTGCTGTCAAGAATTGAATAGTTCTGGTTGGCGCGCACTCAAAAGTTTGTATACACACACTAATCACATTACATTTTTGGTCGAACAAGTTTGTGTCAAGTATAGGGATCAGATACGTCCTTGGTAACAGTTGTCAAGAATTTTTATATCCGACGGTCAAACAAGTTTTTAGGTGTCATTACTCAGAGATAGATGGATTGGATGAATTTTAAAGACTGGTCATTCTACCAAAAAAGGGAATTACTAATTTGACGTTTTTTCTTTCTTTTTCTTTATTTTATCATAAATTTCAGAAAATTACAAAAAAAAAAAAAAACAACAATTTTCTACGGCACAATGATAAAGTTACCGAAAAATTTTCTTTTGGAGCTTAATGAGATAACTGCTTCCCACATGCATTTTAGTCGATCTCACCGTGTTTCTATTTCAGAAGATAACAGTTTATCAGAAACCAAAAGCATCCGGGGTTCCCTTAGATACAAAATAGAAAGAACACCGAGAACTGAGGAAGCCATATGTAATCTAGAAGTATGGCAAATCAAAGAGAAAGACTACAAGCTATTCCAAAAGAAGAAGCAGAAACATACATACCTCATAAGAAAATGACTACAGAAGATTTTTGGAGGCCTTCTATTCAAGATGAATATTCAATGTGAGATAACCCCGCCATGTGGCTTTCAACAATTTTGAATACCAAAGCACTTTATCACTCATGGTACAAAGAGCACCAGCCATTTTGTCATCCTTCTAAAGACCCTAATGAGCATATGGAAGATTCATGAGGATGCCCAATACAGTCAAGTTAAATGGGGTGAAACTGGTTATCGATTTTGAATTTCTTTCCCCTTCTCACTAAGAGATGTGGTAGCAACTTGGTTTGAGTCACTGCCTGTTAAATCAGTGACTAATTGGGAAGAGTTGGTTGAAGCTTATATGGGCAAATTCTTCCCTCCAACCCTGACTTTTGAAAGAAGATGAGAGATTATAATCTTCTAGCAGGGAGAGGATGAAAGTCTCTACAATGTGTGGGAGAGATTCAAGAGACTACTCAAAAGATGTCTTATGCATGGAATAGACTTGACCACTCAGATGGATATTTTCTACCATTCCATGAATAATGCCTCAAAGGGTATAATTGATGCAACCTATTGTTGGGCTTCCAAAAGAAGAAGTGCAAGGAAAAAGGCAGCTGATTGAAGACCTTGCCAAATGCAACTACAAGGCTCCATCCTAAGCTTCGTGGAGCAAATATAGACAAGGGGAGTGGTGTAAGTGGGGACAGTAAATAAAGGAGAAAGAAGAAAGAGTGTTGAAGAGGGATCAAAGCATGAGGGTCCCTACCAAGTTGAGGAGGAACAGTACCTCAATGCCAATAGAAGCTACACTTTCAAGCCCAACCTCAACTTTCCCACTCACTACACACCCGCACTCAGGAACCATGAGAACTTCTCATATGGAGGAGGGGCATAGCAGGGTTAAAGACCTTGACATAATTTACTGCAATAT
Source organism: Tetrastigma voinierianum (assembly GCA_016808115.1). Classification (NCBI taxonomy): domain Eukaryota; kingdom Viridiplantae; phylum Streptophyta; class Magnoliopsida; order Vitales; family Vitaceae; genus Tetrastigma; species Tetrastigma voinierianum. The sequence goes on along the minus strand of JAEQBH010008283.1, from coordinate 81,997 downwards.
CATGCCTCCTCAGGGTTCCAACAACAACAAAGAGTTAAGAGGCTAAAGACGATTGAGAAATGCAAAATCGTGGGTGAGGAGATCTAATTCCTTATGACTAGATGTCATTTCACGCGGAGAGAATAAGAGGTCGCGAACATGCATGAGCAGGTTTTCTAAGGTTAGCAAAGATTCCAAGTAAACACAACTGTGCTTCAGGCCAATACCAACGCCTCTTTCAAGAATATGGAGACTCATGTAGGGCAGTTATCCCAAGCCATGCAAAATCAGCCCAAAGATGCATTCCCAAGAGACACAAGGAAGAATCCAAAGGACTGCGTGGTTGTAACTCTAAGAAGTGGCAAAGAACTGGAAGAGAGGAGAGTTGAGAAGAAGGACACTAAGGAAAAGAAACATACAAAGATTGGAGAAGAATTTAAGTAGCACCTGGCTCGTAAAACCCGCCGAAGAAGATAAAACATCAAAACGAGCAAGAGCAAATAAGTGGAACAAGGAAACCAAGAAAAGGAAGAGGTTGAAGCCATAATTCTCAAGTTTCATTTCCTCGTAGGTCAGAAGGAAAAGCTTGAAGAGCAACTCTCTAAATTCTTTAATATGTTCAAGAAGATAGAGATCAATATCCCTTTCTCAAAGGCATCGACTCAAATGCCTCATTATGCAAAATTCATGAAGGATATATTGAGCAAAAAAGAGAAAGATTGCTGAAGAAAGAATAAGGAGCCTCGATGTATTGAACTCAGAGTGCTGATTTAGAAGTCTCTTACCGTAGAAAATGCAGATCTAGCAGCCTACTCATACCTTGTAAAATCAAGTAAGCTGATATGGCAAAGGCACTTATGTGATTCTGGAGCCAACATCAACTCGGGAGCGCCCCATCTATAGTTAAAAGAATAAGTCTGGGGAGCTTTAATTCTACAATCACAAATTTCGCGTATTTGCAGACGTAACATTGGCCCATCCCGAAGGCATAAGATGTGTTGACTGAGTGGGAAAATTCATTTTCCGAGAGCGGACTTGTAGTTATTGATATGTAAGAAGACAATAAGTCCCACCGGCTGATAGAAGACCTTCCTAGCAACAGAGTAGCTTTGATCAATGTGAATAAAGCGGAATCGACTCGGTCAAGATGAGGCAAGGTATTTCAATCTCTAATCACATATTGAAACAGCTCACTAATTAATGTTGATCAGGAAAGCGCGTAAACAAAATTCCCAATTACTTTTTAATCGATCAATGATTTTAATTTTCGTAGTTCAATGAATGAGAATGAGATGAATTTCCAAAGATCTTATATCTTGAAGTTGGAATTTCAACTCCAATTTTAATTTAAGAGGAGTAGTACTCGTTGAAGGAAAAATGAAGAAAAATTCAACAGCTATAATGAAGTTTGCTCAAGAAAATACAAGCTCAAAAGGATTGATTCTAAAGGAATTGCCTAAACATTTGAAGTATGCTTTCCTGCAACCAAAATAAGCCAAGCCAATCATCATTTCAGCTAAATTGACTAATCTAGAAGAGCAAAAACTGCTAGAAATTCTCAAAAATACAAGGAAGCAATAGCTTGGTCTATAGAAGATTTGAAAGGAATCGGTCCTTCTATCTGTATGCACAAGATCTTGTTAGAGGAAAATGCTAAAACCTCTATAGAACATCAGAGAAAGTTGAATCCAGTGATGAAAGAAGTAGTCGAAAAAGATCGAAATGGCTAAATGCAACTCATATGCAATCCTCACGTACTCTCAAGTGAGCCCGCCTAATGGTTCCAAAGAAGGGAGGATTCACTGTGATAAAAAATGAGAATAATGAATTGATTCCTATAAGAACTATGACTTGATAGAGAGTCGGTATAGATTATAGAAAACTAAACACTGCTACCATAAATGACCATTATCCTCTACCTTTCATTGATCAAATGTCGGACTGTGTTAGTGTGACACTCTCATTAATGCTTTCGATTGATATTCCGTTATAACTAGATTGCTATAGCCCTAGGAGGATCGTAGGAGAAAACTACATTTAAATGTCCTTATGTCACCTTTGCTTTTTGTGAGGCGTCCTTGATTATTATCGCCTCGCCACCTTTCAAAGGTGTATGATGTCTATGTTTTAGATTTGGTGGAAAAGGGCAGGAAGAGTTTATGGATGACTTCAAGATATTGGATCCGCTGTAAGGTTTGAAAAATTTAGAAATAGCACTCAGAGGTGCCAAGACAAAATCTAGCTTTAAATCGGGAAAATGTCATTTCATGGTAACATAAGGCATTATTCGGGGCATAAGATTTCGTAGGGGACGGATCGAAGTGATCAAGCAAAATTCATATCGCAAAACTCTCATTACCTACTACAATCAAGGATAAGAAGCTCTGATACATGCTAGTTTTTACAAAATATTCATAAAGGACTTAAAAATCTCCAGACCATTATGTAGATCATTGAAAAAGATGCAAAATTTAATTCATGTGAATCATGCAGACCAAGATTAAGAAATTAAATCCAGTTTAGTGACAGCTCCCATCATGTTGACACCTAACTGGAACAATTATTTTGAAATTATGTGTGATGCTAGTGATTATGCAATGGGACTTGTATTAGGACAAAGAACTGAAAATATATTCAAGGCCATATACTATGCCAGCAAAACCTTCAATGAAGCACAAGAGAACTACACTACCACATAAAAGGAGATGCTGGCAACGGTGTTTGCTTGTGAGAAATTCAGGTCTTACATATTGAGGTCCCATGTTATAATACACATTGATCATGCTGCAATTAAATATCTAATGGCAAAGAAGGAGCCAAACCAAGACTGATCAGATGGGTACTACTGCTGCAAGAGTTTGATCTGGAGATCAAAGACAAAAAGGGTAGTGATAATGTGATTGCTGATCACTTGTCTAGATTAGAAAAGATAGCTGAAAAGGTAAAGGAAACTGAAATAGCATAAAATTTTCTTGATCAGCAGCTATTTTTGTTGGCAGTTCAAACACCTTGGTATGCTAATATTATCACCACGGCTTGTGGAGTTGTGCCACTAGAGTTTATGCTACCAACAGAGAAGAAAATTGAGAACTGATTGCAGATTTTATATTTAGGATGACCCACTACTTTTTAGAAGAGGAGCAGATATGATAATCAGTAGATGTGTTCCAGAAATAGAACAAAGTGGTATTATGGAAAAAAAAAAGTCATGCATCATCATATGGAGGAGACTACAAGAGATAAAATGTTCTTAAAATTCTCCAATCAGGTTTTTATTGGCCTACTTTATTCAATGACTGTTTTGAATGGGTAAAACAGTGTGATAATTGTCAGAGATGGGCAATATAAGCAGAATAAATGAAATGCCCCTGTAAGGAATTTTGGTGGTGCAGATTTTTTATGTATAAGGGATAGATTTATAGTACCTTTCCTATCATCATTTGGAAATATATACATTCTCCTAGCTGTGGACTATGTATCCAAATGGGTGAAAGCAATAGCTTGTCCTAGAAATGATGCCATAACGGTGGTTAGGTTTATACAAAAAAATATTCTTAGCGGATTTGGAGCACTGAATAATCATAAGTGAGTGAGCAAAACTATTTTACAAATAAAAAGCTTGCAAAACTCATGAGTAGATATGGAATCAAACATATGATGGGATCGGGCTTATCACCCTCAATCAAATGGGCAAGCTTGGAAATTTCCAATGGTGGGAGATTAAGAAAATTCAAGAAGACAAAGGAATACAAGCAAATGATTGGTCTATTAAGTTAGATGATGCATTGTGGGCTTATAGAACTGCTTACAAAACTCCCATTGGAATTTCCCCATACATAATTGTATTTGGAAAACCTTGTCATCTCTTTTTAGAACTGGAATACAAAGCTATGTGGGCCATCAAGAAATTGAATTGTGATTTGCAAGCTTCCAAAGAAAAGAGATTACTCCAAATGAGTGAACTAGAAGAGTTGAGAAATGAAGCTTATGACAATGCTAAAATCTACAAAGAAAAGACAAAGAAGTGGCATGATCAAAAGATTCTGAGGAGGTAATTTAAGGCAGGATAACAAGCCCTCTTATACAATTCCAAGCTCAAGATATTTCCAAGGAAATTGAAGTCAAGATGGAGTGGTCCTTACACAGTGGTAACAAGTACACCCTTTGAAGTAGTAACACTAAAAGCTGAATCTGGAAGTGAATTTAAAGTAAATGGTCAAAGACTAAAGCATTATCTTTGAGGAAGCATAAGTGAAGTTTAGAGCCAGATTTAAGAAAAAAAAAAGGAAAAGAATTCTATTGAAATTAAGACATTCGCAAAGAAATGTTCAGCTAAAGACATTAAATCGAAAGAAGCCGAGGCAAACTCCAAGCTGAATTTTAAATTTTATAGTTCGTTTAATTTTGCTTAATTTTGTGCTTGATGTTATAGTGCTAATTTTGTTAGAAATCTTATTTTATAGTTTTTGCTTAATTTTTAGGGACAGGGAAGATTTATTGGAAATGGATGTTATTAGGAATCACATTGTCTCAAACTGAAATATGCAAAAAATAGCTACAAGGGGGAGTATTTATATTTCCCTCAATTTGTTTTCAATGATAACGCATAATTGAGTTTGGGGGAATGTGAAAATTTTATTGCACAAATTGTTGGTATGCATTGTTCAATATATTGATGAATGAAATTGAGTGAAGAATGAGAATTGTTGTTCATACATGAATTGAGATTGTCTATTGTAAAAAGTGTTTTCACAAGTATGAACTAAGTGGAAAGAGTTTATTGCATAAGGTCATCTGGGTTGAAGGGTTGAAAGTGTGAAAATATTGAACAAAATTTTAGGTATAATAGAATTCTGTTGCGACAGGAATTGTTTTTCGCGACAATTGTTGAACTTTTGTTGCGAAATTGGTTTTTTTTTTTTTTTTTTGTCGCGACAAAGAAAAATCAAACTTCAAGATCACAGAACGGCGTCGCGACACACTTTCTTTCTATCGCGACAAGATTTGTTGCTAACAATTGATGTACAATGAAAGAGTTTGTCACGACATAATTCTTTATGTTGCGACGAACAACAAACTTGGGCCTCAAAAATCATGTCGCAACAAATTTTTGCTCAGTCGCGACAAAGAATTGCCTTAATAAAAATTAATTGAAAAAATTTATTTCAACATTAATTTTCAATGTCGTGGACATAATGTTAAAAGAAGGGCACAAACTCTAGGTCAAAATTTTGTCACACAATTAATGAAAAGTATAATAAACTCTCAAGGCTCATAAATAGGAAATGTTTGAAGACTAAAGAGTTACCTCCCGCATAAACCTTCAACCCAATCCTCCCATTACCAAATCTCTCCCACTCCCTTTCAAAACCTTAGATCCCTAAATCTCTCTCTCAAAATGTTTGAGCTATCGAACCTTATTCAGAACCTCAACGAAATCATGGAAGAATATGCTGAGAGGGAGGAAGTAACAGTTCAAGCTACACAGGCAGAAACAAGGAGAAGTGAAGAAGGGGCTGAAGCAAACAGAAAACCTGAGCAGTCAGTGGAAGAATCCAAAAGAGGAAGAGAGGAGATGAAGAAGCAAAAGCAGAGAGGAGTGGAGAAAAAGTTAGTGACTAGGTCTCTGATATGTCTTATATCAGCCTCTGGAGAGATAAATCCACAAATACGTAGACTTCATAGGGGAGAGAGGCTTCAACAAGTAGATTTCTCCATTCCAAGAGCTGGTTGAGAGCAAAGGATGGCATCTGTTCTACGAGCACAAAGCTCTTAGATTCGTAGATGTGGTGAAGGAGTTCTACACAAACATGTTGGGAATGAAGGATAAAATAGTTTACATTAGAGGGACATGGATATCCTTCAGTAGAGAGCAAATAGATCTCACCTACAATCTTCAGAAGAGGAAGAACAAGTCTAAGTTCAAAAGACTGGTGGAAGCACTTGACTTCCAAAAAATTATAGACTTGCTAACTGATGGCAAGGAAAAGTGGAATGCCATAAGAAAAAACCCACACGAGTCCATAGCCAAGGAAGCACTGACTGAACCAGCAAAGGTGTGGTTTTATTTTTTATGTTCAATCGTTTTGCCTTCCAAGCACCTATGCACAATCAGGGAGAAAGAGGGGGTATTATTATATGTCATCCTCAAGAGGTATAAATTTAGTGTGGAAAAGATAATAGAAAACTCGATTCTGAGTTATTATAGAGGAGGATACAGTGTATCGGATTCCAAACCCAAGACTTATCTCAAGCGCTCAGATTCGCGGGCGTCCAAGGAGAGATCGGGAAGAAGAAGAAACTCCGCCTTAAGACATTGCCCCAACTCTTGCTAAGAATCACAAAAGGGCCTAAGAATAGAGGCAAGTGTGGGAAGAGTAGGAAGTCGAGAGAGAAGAAGAACAACAACAACAAACATAAATACAATAGCCATAGCATGAGAGTGAAGCTTCAGAGATCCCACATAGGCAAAGAAGTGTGAGCCCAATTCTGACATTCTCCCTTGAGGTGAGACAAGTACACCAAGAGCATGCTGAAAGCTCAAAGTTGATAGGTAATACGATGCCGCACCAGGTGCTAAATGCCATGAAAAAAGAAATGCAAGAAAGGGACAACCAGTTGAAAATCCAACTGTAACTCAGAGATGAGTATATGGATGCTGAGTTGAAAATAAGGGATTGAAATTGGAAGAAGCCCTAAAGTAGAGAGATGGGGAGTGGAAGAGTAGATGGGAACTAAGAGAACAAGAGTTGAGTGAAGAATTGAAGGCAAGAGAAGATGCCTTTCTCTCATATCAACTCAGGAGAGATAGTGAGCTACTTAAGTTCATGAAAGAAATGGAGGATGCCATGGAGAAGAACTTACTACAAAAGGCAAATGCTTTTAGGTATCTGTACAAGGAACATCATATGGAAATAAGAACTTTGATCAAGAAAAGGGATAAGGAAATAGGGAAGGCACCTTTAAACTATAGAGAAAAAATGTTGATTGAAAGCTTGACATGATCAACAAAAATTTGGTCGGGGGTCAGTACTAAGGCCCAAGGAGAATTCGAGGGAACCTTCAACTCTATCGGGGCAAAGACAAAATGAACACTGCATCACCTGCCCTAACCATGGAGTGGTATGTACTAAACAGAAGTGGAGAAGGCAGTAGATTAAGGCAGCCACAAGTCCAGATTCTTGAGTTCTCACCTTCTTCAACTGGTTACAAATTAGATCTAGTCAACCTACCTTCCTCCCATAGGCATGAAAGAAAAAGAAAATAGCTCACCCATCTCTTCGATCTCTTTCTCTCTCTTTGTACCTAATATCCCATCCCTGAAAAATTCAATAAAATAGAAAATTCTTTGCAAAACTTGGTGTTCACTTTTATTTCCTGTTTGTTCTATTTAAATTTTCTTTCCTTTGAGTTTAATAATTTGAAATTGTTAACTTGTGTTAAATAGCTTAGTTGAATAATAGAGAAACCCAATTTCCTGGTTGGAATTGATAAATAAGCTATGAATTGTTTGGTAAAGTTGAATTGTTGATGGAATTGAGTTGTTATTATGTTACCTTTTTTTTTTTTTTGAATTGAATTGAATTGTTAATCTAAATAAAGATTCCAAATGTTAAATAACACAACAACATATCCACAATTTTGAAAACCAACAAACAATTTAATAGATGCATTTGGGGTAGGATAAAATGAATTGAAAGGGAAGGTTGCAAGGAAATTAATAAATGTGTTGAACTTCAAGAATAAGGAAGGTTTTGATCAATTGATGGAACAGATAAGACCTATAATTCTTTTTCTGTAAACAGTTTCGTTATAAAAATCCTGATAAGCTTTGCACATGGTCAATAGTAACTCTGAAACAAATTGTGCCAAGATTAGCAACATCTCTGAATCCATCATAGTACTTCTCCAATGTCCTAAAACTTGTTGGATTATTAGTCAAGGCGAAACTTAAGCAATTTCTACAACAGAAATGATTTAGGTCATCTTGGAAGTTTGAACCTTCAAAGCTCACCCTTATGATATGCATAAGCATACACACTAGTTCCTTATTTGAGCCTATAGCCAATCTCATCATCAACCAGTAAATGAGAAGCCAAATTCCTTCCTTAAACATAATCCTATAGTAAAGAACCCTTATTTGCCCAGATTACAAGACAAAATACATCAATTACAAAAAATGACAAGTTTGGGGGAATATTATTTAGAGCTATGGAGAAGGATAAAAACGAATGAGATAAAGAAGAGATGAAGAAAATTAAGAAAGAAGCTGTGAAAAGAAAAAAAACATTAAGGAAGAATGAGTTTAGTCTTGTAGCCTTCCTCCCTTGAACAATTAGGTTCTTAGGGGTGTTCAACACCTAGTACCCTAATGTCAACTGGTATGGGAGTTACTATCCCAAAGTTCGTTATGGGAGGTAGAAAGCTTAAAAAGACAAAACATTCCACAATTCTAAAAACCTTGATAACAGATGAAAAGTGAAAATGCTTCTAAGATAAGGAAGAGAAGTCATACTTAGATTGAAGTGAATGAAAAGAGAAATACCAAAGTAGAGAGTATGCAAAAAGATGCATAGAACCTGATGGGAATGTTAGAAACTTAAAATCAAGAGAAATCAAGGATGCATGATGAAGGCAAGAGTGTAAGTTGTTAGTGAAATTCAATAAATTGAGCCTAAAGTGTCCAATTATCTACCTAATTACCTAAGCCACACATTACAAGCCTAAAAGACCTATTTGATCTTGAAGGTGGTAATATGCCTACATTAGTGGAGATTAATATGACAAACAAGCATATGGGACTTTAAAAATAAATGAGAAGTATGCTAACTGAGTAGTATTCCAGAAGATTAACTAATCTGACAAGGAAAAAGAGGGAAGACCAACACACACTCACAAATCAGGGTTGAATGATTAAGTTGATTACACCATGTGAATTATTGGTTGGTTCAGTGAACTTAATTGAAAATCTTTTTTATTCTAGACTGGAAACATGTTTAGAAATAATTTTACAATTGACTTATGTTTCTTGCCTAATTGAGTTTTAAATAGAAAAATGTCCTTAAAAGATAAAAGCTAAATTGTTTGAGGACAAACAAAATCTTTTCTTTCTTTCTCGGGGGATAAGAAAACTTTAAGCTTTACGAATTCTACGAGTTTTATACTCATCTATTTTTAATCCATTTTTCTGGCATGTTTTTAGCAGTTTCAGATCTATTTTTATGTCAATTTATGGAATATTCACCAACTTTTGTTTTTGGTGTGATTTTAATTAAAAAGGAGATAATTCCTGCTAAAAAAGAAGAATGGAAATGGAAAATGCATCATTGTCTCCTGCCGCGACAAAAACTTCAAACAAACTAAGAACTATAAACACAATGCAAGAGACTGCATGTTGCAAACAAAGTCACAAAATTTAACTCAAGGCGTAAAAATCTTCACGCGATAAAGAATTTTATGTCGTGACATTTCTGAAGAAGAAGGTGAAAATTACTGTCGCGACAATGATCAAGGCAAATGGAAAAGGAACTTTGTCGCAAGAATCCTTCCTCTCTCGTGACATCAATGGGTGAAGATTAGTAAATGACTCTGTGGCAACAAAATACAGCGATGTCATAACAGAAAATGGCAAGAATATAACACAAGTCAGCTGAGACAAGTGTTTCATGTTGCGACAAAGTTTTCAATATGGAACCAACTCAAGGAAGAAATTCTGTCTCAACATAGAAAATCCTGTTGTGACATAACATTTAGGGTTTACAACAAAGAGCAACAGGACTTTGTCACGACAAACAAAACATGAGGTTGAGTTGAACTCTGTCATGACAAGGTAATTCTCTGTCGCAATAGAAAATTTGAAGAGCAATACAAGAGGAATGGCGACAAAGATATTCATGTAGCGACATAATCAAGAACTAAAGATGGGACTGCCGCGACAAAGAAAACCTTGTGTCACACCAAATAGCAAGCTACAGAGTGATAGAATTCGGTCGTGACAAAAGAAAATTCAGTCGTGGCAGGAATTAAAAGAGAACTGTGATTAGCTAAGAAAGTATGTCATAACAAACAACTCAGCCAGTGACAAGGATAAGAGAAGAAAAGTATGTCTCAACAAAAGAAAACTCTATCGCAACAGAGACTGTAGAGTAACCAAAGAAATTCTATCACAACATTAAAAACTGCTGCGATGTGAAAGACAAGCCGAAGATCGTGCTTTGTCGCGACATAACCAAAGTTAGTCGTGATAGAATTTTAAGAAAAGCTCAGTTAGGTGCTAAGGTCGCGACGGAAACAAATGTTGCGACAAAGACCAAAGACTCTATAACGATGTAGAATCCTAGGCTGGCGATGTGAAATGTACCAATTTGGGCTAGAAATTTAGGGGATCCACAACACTATCCTGAAGTGTGACCCAACATTGGAAAGTCTATAACAACGCATCTAGGTACTGCGCAACTTCGTAACTAGGGGCTACTAGTTAGCCGAGACTCTTATTATTATACATTAATTTCTTTCTTTTTTCTTTTATTTCGCTAGTGATTTGGTTTTAGAATAGTTTTTTTTTTTTTAAAGGTTTTCTAATTTTCTGAGTGGAGTAATGAACTGTAGTGTAGTTTCTCTGAGCTGGAATTTCTTGATAAATTCTTTCTTTTCATTATTCGAATAAATGGAGTTTTAAATGTCTAAATTTCATTTATTTCAGTTTGTTTACACTTTCAATGAATTTACCTGATCAGTTAGTCACTGATATGAGTGACCCAGTTTTGAAAGGTTGAGCTCCACTGGGAAAGGGCAGATGAAGATAGTCATTTTTCAGCACCAAATGGAAAAACACCCAAGTTAGAATTCTTGAATTTATTTGATTGGTATTATTTTTGAACTTAATTGGTTCCCAAGATTAGTACCGTGTACCCAAGAAAGTATCAGATTTCGTCAGGATTTCTAGAGGCCCTTCCGTGGTGACACGTAGATGGGAGAATTCCCGAGAGTAGAGAGCAGTTCTGCGGTATGGTAGACTAATACTTTGGAAATAATGGACTCGAAAGATTACTTCCGAGGAAATCATCGATTTACTCATGTTTTGAGGATAGTTTGATGAAGCATCAGTTTAATCATTCAAAGGTTTCTCCTCTTTCTGATGAAAGGATTATGATATCTTGTTAACAAAGATCTAATCAAGGAGATGGAGAATTTCATCAGTATTGAAGGATGAGGTACCAACTAAATTGGAGAAGGCTTGTAATATCCTGTCTATAGGGGTGAGAATACTTCAGTCTTTAGATCTGGGTGTGAAATATTGAAAAAGAAAAATACTCAAATCTTAGAAAGAGGTTTATGTCTTACAAGTAGTTGATTAGAATCATGAATAAAAAATGAACATGAATCTTTAATTAGTGAACAGTATGGTTAATGGAGAAATCAAAACTGTACCATAATGCATCTTTGACAAATTCAACTTTCCAACTTATGGCTTAGCTAAGATTCAAAGTGATGTAGAAATTGACAATTATTCTTCGTCTATGTCCTAGTTTTTGTCTTTACGAGTGAACTCTCAACTCCATTCTTATTAATATTTTATGTACTAGTGAAATTATTTCATTATTATTTAATTCTTTATCCAATCATCTTAATATTGGAGTTCAAATAGTAAGGATCTTGAGTAGTTGGGGTAGTTGGTTTTATGATTCATCCTCAATCCTCATGGGAACGATATTTACACTTAATGAAAATCCACTTTTATTACTTGTACGATCTGTGCACTTGCAGTGATTATGACTAATCAAAATCTTTAATGAATCCAGTTTATAAAAGAGGACAAACTCTATATTTTCATAAATGGTGAACAAGTTTTTAGTGTTGTTGTCAAGAATTGAATAGTTCTTTGGTGGTAGTACCAAAAGTTTAGCACACACTGATCACATTACATTTTTGGTCAAACAAGTTTTTGGCACCGTTGTCGAGGATTAGATAATAGTCATTGGTAACAGTGTTAAGAATTTGTATATACAGATTTGGTCAAATAAGTTTTTGGTGCCATTGCCGGGGATAGATGATTGATGAATTTAAAGATCAATATTCTACCAAAAAAGGAAATTACTAATTTGGACGTTTTTCTTTCTTTTTCTTTATTTTATCATAAATTTCAGAAAATCACAATAACATTTTTTTAAAAAAAAAACAGTTTTAAAGGCACTAGCTGATAAAGCTACTGAAAATTTTCTTTTGAGCTTAAATGGAGATAATTGTTTCCTACATAGTTAAGTTGATCTCATTGTGTTTATATTTCAGGAAGACAGAAAATGTATAGGAAACCAGAAACCAAAAGCAGATCTAGTGCCCTTAGATACAGAAATAGAGAGAATACTGAGGAATCTGAGGTAGATTACAAGTGCAAAATCTAGAAGTATGGCGAATCAAAGAGAAAGACTACAAGCTATTCCAAAATAAAAAGCATAAACATGAATACCTCAGAGGCAAATGACTATGGAAGATTTTTGGAGGCCTTCTATTCAAAATGAATATTCTGCTATGAGACAACCTGCCATTGAAGCCAACAATTTTGAATTGAAGCCAACCTTGATCACCATGGTACAAGAGGCACCATCTCTACTAGTCATCCTCTCAAGACCCCAAACAGAGTATATGGGGAAGATTCATATGAGGATGGCCAATGGCGCCAAGTTAAATGGGGTGAAACCATATGATCAAAGGCAACTCTTCTCTCTCAACGAGAAATGTGGTAATAACTTTGGTTTAGCCGTAATGTTAGATCAATGACCAATTGGGAAGAGTTAGTTGAAGCTTATATGGGAAAATTCTTCCCTCCAACCCTGACTTTTGAGAGAATATGAGAGATTATAATCTTCAAGTAGGGGGGGGGGAGAGAGAGAGAGATTAAAGTCTCAAACGATGGAGAGATTTATGATATCATCAAAAGATGTCCTATGCATGGAATAGACTTTGACCAATTGGGATGGATATTTTCTAATTATTCCATGAATTATAGCCTTAAAGGGCATAATTACAGCTTGTCATAATTTCAAAAAGAAATAAAGAGGAGGAAGGTAGGCAGATTGAAGACTTTACTAAATGTAACTACAAGACTCCATCTTAAAGCTTCAGGAGCAAGAGTGGCACTAAAGGAGTGGTGTAATTGATGACCTAATGACTTCCATTGAAGCAAAGTCGATGCATCACAGAACAAGATAGGAAATACGAGAGAAGAATGCAAACAAAGACTTAAAGTGGGGACAATAGATGAAAGAGAAAGAAGAAAGAGTGCTGAAGAGGATCAAATCATAGCAATTATGTGCTCTTGGGTCCCACTTAGTATTTCAAATATATGTATAAATTATAAATTTATAATAAATATAATTTATTATATGAACGGTTTTTTATAATAAATATAATTTATTATGAACGGTTATTTATATTAAATATAATTTATTATATGAACAGTTATTCCTTGATGGTAATGGGTTTTAAGGTTTTCTCTTGAGTTTTTTTTTTCATACATTTTTTGAGAATATTGCACAAGAGAAAAGAAAGAATTTTCTATTCTTGGTTTTTCAAGTGTTCTAAGATTCGCCTACGTCCGATCTATTGTGCCCACACACATCCATACCACCCTCGAGGATAGATCCGAAGATCGGATGGCGCGCATTGCCGACCAGATCGACGGTGTAGACTGCTGGTCGCGTGGTCGTCGTAGATCCGACTTCGCGTAGATTGCTGGTTTGCGGCTGATCTGTGGTCTAGTCGACTTGACCGCAAATCTACATAGGTAATTTTATTATATTTAATATTGAATTTTAGATACAAATTTTTGCATGTTTAATCATATTGCTAGATCCATGCTTCCGCTGGGTGTTTTTCCTTCAATTGGTATCAGAGCATGCTATGATTAGATATGTGTATCTAGGTATTCAATAATGCATGTAATTTTGATGTCGATGAAAAGTATGGTAATCGGTAGGTTCTATTTGGCTGCTAGATCGCATGATTGCATCTGGTACAATTTTGATGATTTTTGCTCACGAATCTGATGTATTATTTTAATTCGCTACTTCGCATCCATGGTAGATTTTGATTGTATTAATTTTTTTGGTTCAGAATGTGAGGTCGGCCATAAGATCAGGTTTCTCCGGTTTTATTTATTTACATTTTTTTTTTTTTTTTTTAATTCGCACAGTTGTAATTTTAAATTTCAAACTCGTGAAATCAGACACCCTTCATTATTTGGAGTCGGAGAAGATCCGACAATTCATCTCGTAACGCGACCACCGCGGAAACGCTAGAGGAGGGAGAGACGCGGCTGGACGGACGGGCGGTGCCCGAGAAACGTCGTCACGCGCCTACACGCGCCGGTGGAAGTTTCTGCGCGTGGTCCTCACTCGCTGATAGTCTTTGGGCGCGTAGGGGCGCGTGCGGAGTCGTTTTGGCAGCTACTTCCGGCGGCTGGCTCGTCGTGCAGTGGTGGTTCTTCCCCTGGGCCGGTTTTTGATTTGGTGGACGGCGGGACCTACTACCCTTCAAATTAGAACATGTTAGGGTTTTAGGGTTTTAATTTATTTTAGTTTTGGGCCTTTATGCCTTTGTAAATTAAAATAATTGGGCCCAAGAACCTAGGGATATTTGTAATAGCCCAATTTTAATTCTTTAGGAAAACCATGGATTAGGGGTTATTTAATTAATGCTTTTGTGAATGGTTTAAATTATGCTTATAACATGTTTTATGTGATAACACGTTACATAGAACAGGTGGTGCCATATAAATTTGCATCAATGATAATTACATGTGCAATAATTATTATGATTCTATTATCTAGTTTAATAATTATTATGGAAAAATTATTTTATTTTTTTTTGAAATAATTTTAGAAAACCCTATTATTTAAAAATATTGGAATGGTGAAGGTTTTAATTAATTCTAATTAATTTTAAACCTAAGGGCTCCATTAGGGTCTAATAATAAAATGATCATGTGATGCCCCAACGGATAAATACTGGCTGGATTTTATCGGACACCACCAAGTTTCAAATTTTAATAAGATTGATCGGCCCAACGCTTCGCAATCTTCGTTGATATTAAAGATAATTTTGGAAATTAAAACAATGGTTAAAAACATTCAAACTTAATTTAATTATTACCTCCCAACGCAGGCGTGATATTTCATATGCCCAAAGTTTTGAAACAATTAGAGTGAAATGATTATGTATTATCTAGAGTTCCTGTCTAAGAAGGTGGGATTTAAGAGTAGTCCATTGGTGACTCCTATCTTTCCCGGGAACCTAACTTAGTAGGATACTAATCATTTCATGATCACCCTAGTTTGTTATAAATATCTTGCCCAACGTAGGCAGTTTATAATGGAAACTAAGCTGAATCAAGCATAATAAATGTAAAATAGTTTTTGGGATTAACTAAATTTTTAAGATTATGTTTATCGTAAGATATTACGCTTACTAGTGTGTATTTTTTCTTAAAATGGCATCACGAACCCACTTGCAATGATTTTGAGTCAAAAGCCTATGGATGGAAATAATTATAGTGAATGGAAAACCAACCCCGTACATTGTTCGATTTTGAAAATCAAGTTTGTCCTAACCACACTAAAGCCCAATGAGCTCAAGAAGAAATGCATTCGACCAAGTCGAAAAAGACTATGAGAACTGACAAGGCAAATATAATGGGCCAGTCGCTATATTCTTTAAGCAACATGGTTAGTCATTTGAAAGGACAGATATCTCATTCGATGTTGGAGCAGAAATGATCCACTCGATAAGATACGGTACACCAACAAGTTTCAAGGCGCCGCGCTTAGGGCTATAATGAAAACACTAGAATGACTGGGAAGTGTGAGGGATCATTGTCCAAATGATGTCACATCTCAATCAAGTCAAGTGTTGGGGATGAAGATGGAGCAAAGGTCCCAAATTGATTTCTACATTTGAATCCCTACCTGATCGTTTTACTCGCTTTAAAGTTAATTATATGAACAAGATGGATCGCACCCTACAGAGTTGATGCATGAACTTGAAAGTAGCCAAAGGGCTTTCGGAAAGTCGCGGTGTTCATAAGGATCGAGGGTTCTACTTTCAAGCCCAAAGGGAAACCTAAGGGGTGGAAAGAATGCCAGAACGCTGCATGGGTCAGGTACCGCTTACCAAAACCAATCGCTATGAAGAAGCCGTAAAGGCAAGTGCTTCATATGATGTATGGTCACTGAAGCGTAATTGCCCTCGATTGCCAAAAAGCAAGGTATGGGTAATTTAAATGTGGGTTGAAGCTTGTTTAGTGGAGAATTATAATGATAAAATGGATCATTGATTCAGGAGCTACTAACCATGTCTCGTTACTCTTTGCAAAAGGGTTCATAAACTAGGTTTCAGTCGACAGAATGCAGGTTTTTCGAGGCTCGAAACGGAGAACATGTCTCCTCGCAAAGCATTAGGACAAGTAGAATTATTTTTCAATAATGATAGGACTTATGTTTAGTAGACTGTTTATATGTACTGATTTTAAAAAGGAATTTAATTTCTCGTTAGTTGTTTATTTGAACAAGGTTTACCAGCGGGAATTTAATTCTTTATTACAATAAGAAGTTCAACTTCGCTTATTTGTACCTATGATTTGATAGATGGTTCTTATTATTTAAGTCCTATGTCCTATGATGTTTTAATTACTGAAATTGTTGGATAAGCATGATCACCTAGCCAAGAAAAGGAAAGTTTCAAATGAAACGTACCTTTGGCATTTGCGATTAGGGTCAAGGCTAATCCTAATAGGATTCATGGTTTGCAAAAGTGGATCTTAACTCTGTGACTTTGAACCTATACCAGTATGTGAATCTTGTTTTGGAAGGTAAATGACCAAAAGGCCCTTAAAGCCAAAGGATGGTCATATGAACTAAACCGCTGGAATTGGTGCATACGATGTGTGCGGATCAATAAAATGTCCGCTTTATGAGGGTATTTATATTTTGTCACCTTTACAGATGACTACTCAAGATATGGATATATTTACCTAATGCGCCAAAAGTCTGAAACTTTCACTAAATTTCGAGAGTATAAGGCTGAGGCAGAAAAGCAATTAGGACTCCATATCAAAGAGCTTCAATCGACTAGGTGTGAATACCTATCCGAGAGTTTAAGTCTTTACTTGACTCAAGAGGGATAGTTTCACAACTATCAAAGACTGAACAATCGCCAAAGAAAATGGAGTCATAGAAAAGAAGAAATAGAACTCTTCAGATATGGTGAGGTCAACGCTGAAGATTCATCTCACCATATCGCTTGGGATATGCCATAGAAACCGCAATGTATCTTCTCCGAATTTAGTTCCTTCTAAAACGGTTCCTAAGAGACACCCATGCACTGTGGAAAGGGCGCAAGCCTAGTTTAAGCCATATCCGAATACGGGTGCTCCCCGCATGTCTTAAGAAAGGATCCAAATAAGTTGGAATCAAGCAGAGCGAGGTTTGCATGTTTGTTACTACCCTAAAGGAACGAGAGGTGGACTATTTTATAGTCCTTCTGATAAAGGTTATTGTGAGTGCAATTACAACTTTTGGAGGAAGACTATATAAGCAATTTCAAACCTAAGAGTAAAATAATTCCCGAGGAGCTTCGACTCAAATTTCAAGAACAACCAACCACCAAGCATCTTGCCTTCTAATACCACCGATTCCCTATGCATGTTCAAAGAGGGGAAAATGTTCAAGGTGAACAAGATGGTGGAACCATGGAACAAGATCCAATACATGTGGAACTGAGAACTGCATGAGCCAAGCATACAAGAGGAACTAAGAGATCTTTACGTGCTCGAACAATGAACCACAACCGCTGGAGTCAATAGAGGATAGAGTAAGGCGGAAGCCTGCGAGATATGTTCATAGGCTAGTCTTACCAAGTTATTGCTTATCGACAAAGTGAAGATGATCCCATCAATTACAAAGAAGTAATCGAAGATGTGGATGTACAGGAGTGGCAAAAGCCACGGACCATGAAATGGAATCTATGTATTCCAATTCGGGCCTGGTCTCTTTGTAGAGGCACCCAAAGGTAAAACCAATAGGGTGTAAGCGGGATTTACAAGAGAGAAAAAGAGGATCAGATGGGAAGGTGGAAACCTTCAAAGCTAGATTGGTGGCAAAAGGCTATACCCAAAAAGAGGGGATAGATTGCGAAGAAACCTACCAAGAGCCATGCTTTAAATCTATCCGGATTCTTTTAGCTGTAGCTGCTAGTCCTCGGGACATTTAGATTTGGCAGATGGATGTCAAAACAATTTCTTTTAAATGGCAATTTAAATGAGGACATCTACATGCAAAGAACCGTAAGGGTTCAAAGCTAAAGGCAAAGAACACATGGTATGCAGTTGCAAAGGTCCATTTACGGGACTTAAGCAAGCATCCAGATCATGGAACATCGTTTGATCGTGCCATTACTTCTTTTGGTTTTGAGAAAAGCCCTGATGAACCTTGTAGCATAAAGAATCCAAGCACATGTGTTTTCTAGTCTCACGATGACATGAAGAAAGACCTGAAACGACAAACAAGTGCTGTCAGTGTAAAAGATTGGTTGCATAAACAATTTGATATGAAAGACTTGGGAGAAGCCAACTATATATTCTTTGGAATCAAACTTATACGAGACCGGGAAGAATAAGTTGCTGGCACTATCTCAAGCCTTATAATATTAAAATTCTTGTCAATAACATGGGAAAATTCCAAAAGGGGACTTTACCCTTAGACATGGAATTCATCTTTCTAAGGAGCAATCACCAAAAAACTCCCCCTGAGCAAGTAAAGAACGTATGAGTAGATACCTTATGCCTCGGCTGTAGGTAGTCCTATGTATGCCATGTTATGTACCAATGATATCCTATTATGCTGGAGCTGTGTTTGCATCAATCGATCCCGTGAAGAACACGGATTGCGCAAAGCATATACTTAGCATCTAAGGAGAACAAGAGATTATATGCTAGTATATTCCAAGGGGGAGTTTAGGAAACCATTGGCTCTGGCACTAGACTCCAAGGGGATATTGACTCAAGGAAACCCACTGCTATGTGTTTACACTATATGGTGGAGTCGGTCTGTCGGAGGAGTATTAAATGTGACGTGTAGCAGATTCCACCACGTGTCAATATGTTGTCAGCTCGAGTGTACTTAAGGAAGCCGGTGGTGGGCTGAAGAAGTCTTCATTATGGATCTTCGTGATACCCATATGTGTCGCCCATTACCTCCCACGTGACAACAAGTAAATAGTAATGTTCCAAAGAACCAAGGTATCACAAGAAACAAAAACACATTGAGAGGAAGTAATTGGTATCAGAGCATGCTATGATTAGATATGTGTATCTAGGTATTCAATAATGCATGTAATTTTGATGTTGATTTAGTATATGGCACCTAGGTTCTATTTGTTGTTAGATCGCATGATTAGATCTCGTTAATTTTATGATTTCGTCATGAACGGATGTATTATTTTAATGGTTTCGCTTAGATCCATGGTAGATTTTTGATTGTATTAATTTTTTGGGTTTGTAACACAGGAGGTCAAGTCATAAGATCGCTTCTTCCGGTTTTATTTATTATTTACATTTTTTTTTAATTAAAAATAGTTGTAATTTTAAATTTCAAATCAGAATCAGACACCCTTCATTATTTGGAAGCCGGAGAAGATCCGACACCATCTCGAACGTGACCACCGTGGAACGCGCGCGTTAGAGGGAGGAGAGACGAAGTCGGGACGGGATCGGGCGGTGCCCGGAACGCCATTACGCTACTTACACGCGCCGGCGGGAAGTTTTCGCGCTGCGGTCCTCACTCGCCGATAGTCTTTGGGCGCCGTGAGGGGCGCTGCGGCGGAGTCAGCGCTTTGGCGCCTACTTCTCACGGGCCGGCTCGTCGCGGTGCTGGTGGTTCTTCCCTAGGCCGGCTTTTGATTCGGTGGACTACAACCTACTACCCTTCAAATTAGAACATGTTAGGGTTTTAGGGTTTTAATTTATTTTAGTTTTGGGCCTTTATGCCTTTGTAAACTAAAATAATTGGGCCCAAGAACCTTAGGATATTTGTAATAGGCCCAATTTTACCTTTTAGGAAACCATGGATTGTGGTTATTTAATTAATGCTTCTTGTGAATGGTTTCTTCTAAATATATGCTTATAACATGTTTTATGTGATAACATGCATAGAATAGGTGGTGCTATACTTGCATCAATGATAATTACATGTGCATAATAATTATTATGATTCTCTATTATCTAGTTTAATAATTATTATGGAAAATTATTTTATTTTTTTGAAATAATTTTAGAAAATCCCTATTATTTAAAAAATATTGAATGGTGAAGGTTTTACCAATTTAATTAATTTTAAACTTAAGGGTTTCCATTGTGGGTCTAATAATAAAATGATCATGGATGCCCCAACGGATAAACATGGTTGATTTATTGGATTAGACTCAATTAAGTTTCAAAATTAATAAGATTGACTGCAACGCTTCAATTCGATATTAAAGATAATTTTGAAAATTAAAACAATGGTTAAAACATTCAAACTTAATTTAATTATTACCTCCCAACGCAGGCTAAGGATATTTTTATTATGCCCAAGTTTTGAAACAATTAGAGGAAATGATTGGTGTATTATCTAGGAAAGTTCCGCCTTCTGAAGAAGGCGGATTTAAAAGAGTCCGCTCGCGACTCCCCATCTTTCCCAAGTCCAACTTAGTAGGATACTAAATCATTTCATGATCAAATTTAGTTTGTTATAAATATCTTGCCCAACGTAAGTGTTTATAATGGAAACTGTGAATGTTTACAATAAACATAAAATAGTTTTAATTAATTTTAAGATTATGTTTATCGTAAGATATTACGCTTTAATACTAAGGTGTATTTTTCGTAAAATGGCATCATTTAACCTAATTTGCAATGATTTTGAGTCAAAGTCTATGGATGGAAATAATTATAGTGAATGGAAAAACCAACCCGTACATTGTTCCTGGATTTTTGAAAATCAAGCTCATTCTAATCCACACCAAAGCCCAATGAGCTCGCGAAGAAATGCATCTCACTCAAGCCGAAAAGACGAGTGAGAATCGGGACAAGGCAAATATACGCCTCACGCTATATTCTTGCCGCAGTTGCTAGTCATTTGAAAGGACAGATATCTCATCCTCGATAAAGGAGCGTAATGATCCAGACTCGATAAGATGTTCGCATAATCAACAAGTTCTTTAAGGCAAATAGCAGCTAGGCTATAGCTGAACACTCAGAATGACTGGGAAGGGAGGGATCATTGTCTCAAAAATGATGTCACATCTCAACTGGCGGAAGTGTTGGGATGAAGATGGAGCAAAGGTCCCAAATTGATTTCATATTTGAATCTACCGATCGCTTTTACTCGGGCGAAGTTAATTATAATATGAACAAGATGACCCACTCCTACGTAGCTGATGCATGAACTCGAAAGTGCCGTGGCTGGAAATGTGTGTGTTCATATGACTGAGGGTTCACTTTCAAGCCCAAAAGGGAAACCCCAAGGGGTGGGAAAAATAAGAACAAGGTAAGGGTCAGTACCAATACCAAAACCACCGCTATGAAGAAGGAAGGCAAGTGCTTCAAGTGCTGACATGGGTCGTAATCGAAGCGTAATTGCCCTCAGATTGCCAAAAAAGCAAAGGGTATTTAAATGTGGTCGTTTGTTTAGTGAGAATTATAAATGATAAATGGATCATCGAATCAGAGCTACTAACCATGTCTCATACTTTGCAAAGGGTTCGCATAAAACTAGCTTCGTCGACAGAATGAGGTTTCGAGGTCGAAATGGAGAACATGTCTCCGTTAAAGCATTAGGACAAGTAGAATTATTTTCAATAATGATAGGACTTTATGTTTAGTAGATCGCTTATATGTATCGGATTTTAAAGGAATTTAATTTCTAGCTTGTTTATTTGAACAAGGTTTAACAAAGGGGAATTTAATTCCTTTATTACAATAAGAAGTTCAACTTCAGTTATTCAGACTCGGTGATTTGATAGGATGGTCTTTATTATTTAAGTCCTAAGGTCCTATGATGTTTTAATTAACGAAATTGTTGATAAGCATGATCACCTACCAAGAAAAGGAAAGTTTCAAATGAACGACCTTGGCATTTGCGACAGGTCAGTTAATCCTAATAGATTCATGGTCTGCAAAAGTGGATCTTAACTCTAGATTGAACCTATACCAAGATGTGAATCTTGTTTGGAAGGTAAATGACCAAAAGGCCCTTTAAAGCCAAAGGATATCACGCAACCAAACCGCTGGAATTGGTGCATACTGATGTGTGCGGACCAATAAATGTCCAAGCCAGAGGAGGGTATGAGTATTTTGTCACCTTTACAGATGACTACTCAAGATATGGATATATTTACCTAATGCGCCAAAAGTCTGAAACTTTCACTACCCCTTCGAGTATAAGGTCGAGGCGTAAAGCAATTAGACTCCATATCAAAGAGCTCTGGCCCCGACTGAGGTGGTGAATACCTATCCGAGAGTTTAAGTCTTACTTGACTCAAGAGGGAGCAGTATTTCACAACTATCGCACTGAACACCCCGAAGAAATGAGTCGGGCAGTAAAGAAGAAATAATAGAACTCTTCGTGATATGGTGAGGTCAACGCCTAGTTATTCATCTCACCTATATCGTTTTGGGATACATAGAAAACCGCACATCTTCCGAACTTGGGGCCTCTTAAAACTGGGTTTCCTAAGACACCCACGTAATTGTGGAAAGGGCGCAGTCTAGTTTAAGCCATATCCATCATATACCTCAGATGTTCCTATGTTGATCCAAATGTTACACAAATCACAGACAGGTTTGTATGTTTGTTGGGCTACCCTAAAGGAACAGATAGGACTATTTTAGTAGGTTCTTCTGATAGCAGAAGGTCATGAAGACTCATATCACTAAACTCTTTTGATAAGATTCAGTAGCACTCAAACCCATGAGGTACAATTTTTATAGAGCTGACTCAAACAAGAACTAATTTTTATCAAAGTAATTTGGAATTAATATCACTGATCTCTTTATGTAATGTTCCAATGAGGGAAAATGTACCACAGAATTGCCACAGAACCAAATGGAACAAGATCCAATACATGAACTAGAACTTAAGAGCCATATGCAAGAGAACTAATTTTTTTTTATATGTCGTAATGGAACACAACTAGCGGGATTGTCGAGTGGATAGAGGGGGTATATGGTTCAGATATAACTGTTAGTTAGCTCCACAAGTATCATATCGAGTGGAAGATGATCCTCCTCCACTAACATACAATACTGAAGATGGATGCAATATGGAGTATAAAAATCATGAATCCGTGAAATGAATCGTATCTTAACGTCCGTCTTCTGTAGAGGCACCCAAAGGTAAAACCAATAGGGTGTAAGTGGGATTTTACAAGAGAAAAAGAGATCGGGATGGGAAGGTGGAAACCTTCAAAGCTAGATTGGTGGCAAAAGGCTATACCCAAAAAGAGGGGATAGATTATGAAGAAACCTTCGCCAAGAGTCATGCTTAAATCTATCCGACTTTTAGTCGTAGTCGCTAGTCTCGACACGAGATTTGGCAAGATGGATGTCAAAACACTATGAAATGGTACTTAAATGAGGGACATCTACATGCAAGGAACTGTAAGGGTTCAAAGCTAAAGGCAAAGAATACATGGTATGCAAGTTGCAAAGGTCCATTTATGGACTTAAGCAAGCATCCAGATCATGGGAACATCGTTTGATCGCCAATATTACTTCTTTGGTTTTGAGAAAAGCCCCTGATGAACTCCAGGTTTACAAAAAGAATCCAAGCACTAAGGTAGTTTAGCCTTACGCAGATGACATATCGTTAATCGAAACGACAAACAAGTGTTGTCGTGTGTAAAAGATTGGTTGCATAAACAGTTTGATATGAAAGACTTGGAGAAGCCAATCATATTCTTGGAATCAAACTTATACGAGACCTAAGAATAAGTTGTTATACTATCTCAAGCTCTTATATTGATAAAATTCTTGTCGGTTTAACATGGAAAATTCCAAAAGGGGATCCTTACCCTTTAGACATGGAATTCATCTTTCTAAGAGCAATCACCAAAACCTCCTGGAGCGTAAAGAACGATGAGTAGGATACCTTGGCGCCCTCAACAACAGAGGTAGTCTCATGTATGCCATGTTATGTACCAGGCCGAGACCAAGTGCTGGAGTTGTGTCGGGTATCAATCTGATCCCGGTGAAGAACACTGGATTGCGGAAAGCATATACTTAAGTATCTAAGGAGAACAAGAGATTATATGCTAGCATATTCCGTTGGGAGTTTAGAAACCATTGGTTTCCCACAGACTGCACTTCCAAGGGGATATCGACTCAAGGAAATCTAATTGGGTTATGTGTTTACACTATAGCGGTGGAGTCAGTCTCATTGAGGAGGTATTAAAACGACGTGTGTAGCAGATTCCACCACGTGTCGAATATGTTGTCAGCTTCCGAGGCAGCCATGGTGCCGTGGTGGTCAAGAAGTTCATTATGGATCTTCAGTGATACCCAAAGCAAGTGTGGTTTCGCCATTACCCTCATCACGACAATGCTGGGGCCGTAGCACAGTCCAAAGAACCAAGGTATCACAAGAAACAAAAACACATTGAGAGGAAGTAATTGGTATCAGAGCATGCTATGATTAGATATGTGTATCTAGGTATTCAATAATGCATGTAATTTTGATGTTGATTTAGTATATGGCACCTAGGTTCTATTCATATTAGATCGCATGATTAGATTCATAATTTTATGATTTTTTGCTCATGAATGGATGTATTATTTTTAATGGTTTTGCCTCAGATCCATGGTAGATTTTTGATTGTATTAATTTTTTGGGCTCAGGGAATAGGAGGTCGGGTCATAAGATCAAGCCTCTTCCCTGGTTTTATTTATTATTTACATTTTTTTTTTTAATTAAAAATAGTTGTAATTTTAAATTTCAAATCCTGAAAACTGCATGACCTCTCATTATTTGAAAGTCGAGAAGATCCGACACCATCTCGTAACGCGTGACCACCGCGGAAACGCTAGAGGAGGAGGAGACGGTCGGACGGATCGGCGTGCCCGGTAGAACCGCCGGCGCGCCTACACGCCACGGCGGGAAGTTTCGCCGTGGTCCTCACTGATAGTCTTTGGGCGCCGTGAGGGGCGCCGCGCGGAGTCGCGGCAGCTACCCGGCCGGGCTGGCTTCCGCCGTGGCAAAGGGTGGTTCTTCCTAGCCGGTTTTTGATTTGAAGAAACCCGCGGACCTACTACCCCTTCAAATTAGAACATGTGTTAGGGTTTTGGTTTTAATTTATTTTAGTTTTGGGCCTTATGCCTTGTAACTGAAAAATAATTGGGCCCAAGAACCCAGGATATTTGTAATAGGCCCAATTTTAATTTTTTAGGAAAACCATGGATTGTGTGGTTATTTTAATTAATGCTTGTGAATGGTTTTTAAATTATATGCTTATAACATGTTTTATGTGATAACATGCCATATAGAATAGGTGGTGCCATAAATTTGCATCAATGGATATTACATGTGCATAATAATTATTATGATTCTATTAATATCTAGTTTAATACTATTATGGAAAATTATTTTATTTGAAATACCTTTAGAAAAATCCCTATTATTTAAAATGACATGAATGGTGAAGGTTTTAATTAATTTAATTAATTTTAAACCTAAGGGTTTCCATTGTGTGGGTCTAATAATAAAATGATCATGTGATGCCCCAACGGATAAACATGGTTGGATTTTATTGATTAGACCTGTACTAAGTTTCAAAATTTTAATAAGATTGATCGCCCAACGCCTGGCAATCTCGATATTAAAGATAATTTTGAAATTAAAACAATGGTTAAAAAAACATTCAAACTTGCACTTAATTATTACCCCAACGAGGCTATGATATTTTATTATGCCCAAAGTTTTGAAACAAATTAGAGTGAAATGGATTATATTATCTAGGAAAGCCTCGTCTAAGCGATTTAAGTAGGCCCGCTGCGACTCCCCCATCTTTCCCCGGGAACCAACTAGCAGGATACTAATCATTTCACACATGATCAAATTTAGTTTTGTTATAAATATTGTCTTGCCCAACGAAGTGTTTATAATGGAAACCAATAATTGTTTACAATAAATTAAAATAGTTTCTTTGGATTAACTAAATTTTAAGATTATGTTTATTGTAAGATATTACGTTTTAATACTAGTGTGTATTTTTTCAGAAAATGGCAATCATTTAACCCACTTGCAATGATTTTGAGTCAAAAAAGCCTATGGATGGAAATAATTATAGTGAATGGAAAAACCAACTCGACATTGTTCGGATTTTGAAAACTAAGTTTGTCCTATTCACAATTAAAGCCCAATGAGCTCCGCGAGCAGCGAAATGCATCCACCAAGTCGTAAAAGACTATGAGAATCGGGACAAGGCAAATATATCGGGCCACGCTATATTTTGCCAACAATACCAGGCACAGATATCCTGTCCTCAAGGCAAAGATCGACTGGCAGATGCACAACAGCTGGTATCAGAAGCAGATGCACGGGAATGATCTCATTTCTCACGAGAATGACTCAGAAGCGCAGAGGATATTCAAATGATGCCATTCCAATCAGCCGGCAAACATAGATATAAGAACCCAAACCCGAGATTTATCACACTCATTGATCGTTGATCAATACTCAAATGATTTATGGTTATGAACAGATATTCAACCATAGAGCTGACATGAACTGAGGTACCGGGATTGTCGGCGAGAATATATGACCGAGGGTTCTACTTTCGCTCAAAGGAAACCTAAGGTGGGAAAAAGAATAAGAACAAGCGTATAACAGGTACCGCTATCAAAACCACCGCTTATGAAGAAGCCGAAAAGGCAAGTGCTTCGCGCGGATGTATGGGTCACCTGGAAGTGCATCTGCTCCCTTTACTGCCAAAAAGCAAGGTATGGGTAATTTTAAATGTGGTTGAAGCTTGTTTAGTGGAGAATTATAATGATAAAATGGATCATTGATTCAGAGTTGACTACCATGTTCATACTTTGCAAGGGTTCGTACAAAACTAGCTTGGTCGACAGAACAGAGGTTTTCGAGGCTTGGAAATGGAGAACATGTTCCGTTTAAAGCATTAGGACAAGTAGAATTATTTTTCAATAATGATAGGACTTTATGTTTAGTAATCATGAGTATGTACTCCATTTTTAAAAGGAATTCTCACTTGCTAGTTGTTTATTTGAACAAGGTTTACCAAGGAATTTAATTCCTTTATTACAATAAGAAGTCTAACTTCAGTTATTTGTACCGGTGATTTGATAGGATGGTCTTTATTATTTAAGTCCTATGTCCTATGATGTTTTAATTATCGAAATTGTTGATAAGCATGATCATTCAGCCAAGAAAAGGGAAAGTTTCAAATGAAACGTGCACTTGGCATTTGCTTAATAGCTCATATTAATCCCAATAGATCTATGGTTTGCAAAAGTGGGATCTTAACTTCCCTAGACTTTTGAACCTATACCAAGATGTGAATCTGAGCCAAAGGTAAATGACCAAAAGGCCCTTTAAAGCCAAAGGATATCGCGCAACTAAACCATCGAATCAAGTGCATACCGATGTGCGCGACCAATAAATGTCCAAGCCGTAGGAGGGTATGAGTATTTTTACACTTACAGATGACTAATTCAAGATATGGATATATTTACCTAATGCGCCCAAAAGTCCAAACTTTCACTAAATTTCGAGAGTATAAGGTTGAGGCAGAAAAGCAATTAGGACTCCATATCAAAGAGCTTTGGTCTGACCGAGGTGGTGAATACCTATCTGGAGAGTTTAAGTCTTACTTGATCTAAGAGGGGATAGTTTCACAACTATCAGCACCTGGAACAATCTCCAAAGAAATGGAGTTGCGTAAAAGAAGAAATAGGAACCTTCAGATATGGTGAGGTCAACGCTAGTTATTCATCTCACCTATCGCTTGGGGGATACGCTATGAAACCCAATGTATCTCTCCGACCAGTTCCTTCAAACGGTTCAAGACACCCACAGAATTGTGGAGCGGGCGCAAGCCTGAGCTTAAGCTTATATCCAATATGGGGTGCTCCCATTACGTTCAAGAAAGGATCCAAATAAGTTGGAATCGCGCATGAGGTTTGCATGTTTGTTGGCTACCCTAAAGGAACGAAAGAGGTGGACTATTTTATAGTCCTTCTGATAAAAGGTTATCAGGAGTACTCACTAACTTTGGAGGAAGACTATATACTCTCAAACCCAAGAGTAAAATACCTTGAGGAGCTTGACTCACCAAGAACAAACTGAACCACTCAGCTGTCTTGCTCTAATACCACTGATCTGGCATGTTCAAAAGAGGGGAAAAATAAAATTCGAGCAGAACAAGGCCAAAGGGAACCAAAGGAACAAGATCCAATACATGTGGAACTGTAGACCGTGAAGAGGCTGCGACAAGAGGAACTAGTACCTTTACAAATAACAATGAACCACAACCTGGAGTCATCGTGAGTGATAGAGTAAGGCTAAGCCCTCATGAGATATGTCTTGTTAAAGTAGTCTTACCAAGTTATCGCTATTGACGCTGAAGATGATCCCATCAATTACAAAGAAGCACCGGAAGATGTGGGATGTACAGAGTGGCAAAAAGCCATGGACTCGTGAAATGGAATCTATGTATTCCAATTCAGTTCGTCTTTGTAGAGGCACCTAAAGGGG
Organism: Tetrastigma voinierianum; assembly: GCA_016808115.1. NCBI lineage: Eukaryota > Viridiplantae > Streptophyta > Magnoliopsida > Vitales > Vitaceae > Tetrastigma > Tetrastigma voinierianum. Next base: position 53,216 of record JAEQBH010008283.1, on the reverse strand, counting down.
TAAAACCAATAGGCAAGTGGATTTACAAGAGAAAAAGAGGATCAGATGGGAAGGTGGAAACCTTCAAAGCTAGATTGGTGGCAAAAGGCTATACCCAAAAAGAGGGGATAGATTATGAAGAAACCTTTTCGCCAGTAGCTATGCTTAAATCTATCCGGATTCTTTTTAGCTGCTAGTCTCGATTACGAGATTTGGCAGATGGATGTCAAAACAGCCTTTATAAATGGCAATTTAAATGAGGACATCTACATGCAGCAACCAGAAGGGTTCAAAGCTAAAGGCAAAGAACACATGGTATGCAAGTTGCAAAGGTCCATTTATGGACTTAAGCAAGCATCCAGATCATGGAACATCAGGTTTGATCAGGCCATTACTTTGCCTTTTGAGAAAGCCCGATGAACCTCGTGTTTACAAAAGAATCCAAGCACGTAAGGTAGTTTTTAGTCCTTTACGTGATGACATATCATAATCGGAAACGACAAACAAGTGTTGTCAGTGTAAAAGATTGGTTGCATAAATAGCTTGATATGAAAGACTCGGGGAGAAGCCAACTATATTCTGAATCAAACTTATACGAGACCTAAGAATAAGTCATTGCACTATCTCAAGCCTCTTATATTGATAAAATTTGTCAGTTTAACATGGAAAATCTCCAAAAGGGGATCCTTACCTTTAGGACATGGAATCTTCATCTTTCTAAGGAGCAATCACCAAAAAACTCCCGAGCAGAAGAACGCATGAGTAGGATAATCTATGCCTCACGGTAGGTAAATCCCATGTATGCCATGTTATGTACCAGCCGGGAGACCGTTATGCTGGGAGTTGTAAGCCTGTGATCAATCGATCCCTGAAGAACACCGATTGCGCAAAGCATATACTTAAGTATCTAAGGAGAACAAGAGATTATATGCTAGTATATTCCAAAGGGGCTTAGAAACCATCGGTTTCCACAGACCGTACCTCCAAGGATATTGACTCAAGGAAATCTACCAGGTTACGTGTTTACACTATATGGGTGGAGTCACCGCTGGAGGAGTATTAAACAGACGCGGTGTAGCATTCAACGCTACGTGGTCGAATATGTTGTCGTCTCGAGGCAACATGAAGCCGTGGTCACAGTTCATTGCGGATCTTCGTGATACCTGCTATGTGTCGGCCCATTACCCCCATCAGGATACAACAAGTAAACAGAGTATACGCTCCAAAGAACCAAGGTATCACAAGAAACAAAAACATTGAGAGGAAGCGTACCACTTGATCCGAGACATCATCGAGCGAGGAGACAAAGTGGGTTACCAAAATAGCGTAGAAAACCTAGCGGACCCATTCACAAAGGCTCTACCGCTCGCTTTGAAAGACATGTAGATTCTATGGTAAGTTAGGAGATTACGTAATCTTATTTTAGGACTAGTGGAGTTTTTTTTTTGGCTCAGCCAGAGCAAGACAAATAAAATTATTGTATTTTTCTGTTAATAAAATTTCAATGAGGTATTAATTTCACCTTGTGCACACTAGTATTTTTCGTATTAAGGTCCACACTATGCAAGATATGGTCATATGGATAATATCCATGGAAGACATGATCAAGGTTCTCATAATTAATGAATAAGATCACGCTTTATCAATGTTGACGCTTTATTTAGACTCTAATATTTATGAAATAACTGCCTTGGTTATTATAAATATTGGTGCAGATTATGTTTGTATCGATAGATCAAAGAAAGATTTAATTAAAGTTAAATTGCGGAAAGGAATTAAATCTCAAGTGATATTCCGATTATTATTTTTCTCCTCAATCCCGAGTTTATTTTAATGTGTGTAATCGAATAATTATCGGTCTTTGAATTCATCACATGTGAGGCCTATTTTGACGGCCAATACCTAGATGATTTGGGAACGTGATTGTTTAATTACCAAGATTATGAAATAAACAAAAAAATGGAAATTGTATGAAATATCCTCTCGATATGTTTCAGATTGATGTAATGAAGTCACCGCCTGCATTTGATCCATTAGAGAAATCTGTTAAATCATGATTAAAATAATTAATTGATGACAAAATATAATCAATTAATTATCGATATTTTACAATGGAGGAAATTAATATATATATCAATATTATTAATTGGAGTTCAACTTCGCCTTAAGCCGAGTGGCACTGATTAGATAATTGTCAAATTATAAGGAGCCTTAATTAATAATAGCCGTTGATCCCTAAAAAGAAGCTCGTGGGAAAGTGGCTGAGCCTATCGTAAGAATGGAACTATAGAACACAAAAGTCGAAGTTACATGTTTTAGCTTATGCTCAAGTTTGTACTAAGAGCAAGTGGGAGATTGTTAGCAATTACGTGCTCTGTCCCACTTAGTATTCTCAAATATATGTTATAAATTATAAATTTATAATAAATATAATTTATTATATTTAACTATTATAATAAATATAATTTATTATATTAATTCAAGTATTTATAATAAATATAATTTATTATATGAATGCTTATTCCTTGATGTAATGGGTTTTAAGTGTTTTCTTTCGAGTTTTTTTCACATTTTTTGAGAATACAGAACAAATAGTGTTGTTAAATTTTTCTATTTCTTTGGTTTTTTCTAAGTGTTCTAAGATTCGCTTCACGCCTCGATTCATTGTTCATGAATTCATGCGTATTCTATGGGGATCACTGAGTGAAATATTACAGTGATCTAAGAATATGATTAAACATGCAATCGTATCTAAAAATTACCATTAAATAAAATTACCCATAGATTTTATCCGCCAACTACTTCTAGATCACCACAACCAAAGAATTCCGCTGACCGCCGTATCTACTGAAGAATACATCAAAGAATTTGCACCGGTCTGCCTGCGAGTCGCATCAGACCGCCCGAGCCTACCGTATCTATCTTCGGGCGGTATGGACGCTACACGCAAGACACGAATCGTATTTTAGAATCGGCCTAGAACATGAGAAAAAAACCGTTAGTCAGGAAAATTTTCTTTCTTCTCGTTTCGATTTTCGTAATGATTTAAAATCAGCAGTGAAAACCCAGTCTCATTACATCAGAATAATCGCCATAATAAATTATATTTATTATACAATCGTTTTCATATAATAAATTATATTTATTATAAATTAATTTATACATATATTTTGAGTATCACAGTGGGAGCCTCCAAGAGCAGTATACTCAAAGGGGTCACCTTCACTCACAGTATAAACCAGCATAAGCTCAAAATTATAATTGGCCTTGTGCTTATACGCGCCACTTTCTCGAAAGGCCTCGGGATTCACCCGCTTACATTAAGGCTCTTTATATTGAAAAGCGCTCATTTGATTCGGCAGCCACTATTCAGTGCTTCAAAATTAATAATATTGGATATATACATTACTTTCCTTCATCGTAGGTCATCGATACTCACTGATTATATTTTCCCCGGTCATCAATAATTATTTTAATCTTCTGATTTGGTCATGCTTAATGGAGGTCGTATCGGCACAAGGACTTCACAGTACCAAATATCAGAGAGATTTACTAAATTTCATTTTTTGTTTATTTCATACGGTAAATATTTGTGTATTAGGTCGTCAGGCCAGGCTCATATTGACACCAGCATCGACAATTACTCAATTACCTATTTAAATAAACTGTGATCGGCAGAGGGCCACAATCGTATCACTGAGATTTACCTTTTCACGTAGTCCCATCTCTGAATTAAATCTTTTCTGATCTCATTTGTGCAAACATATCACTATTTTATACACAAGACAGACATTTCATAAATATTGCGTTTGCCAAAGCGTTCACCTTTGCTCCACACCGTGATCTTATTCATTACTATGAGAACTTATGATCATAAATGCCATGGACGTATCCATATGACATATACGTACATTAACTGATTTCACATTTAAAGCCACAGGTAAGACAAGGTGAAATTTCAATACCATTGAAATTATTAACACGTAAAAATACAATAATTTTATTTGTCTTATACAAAGCTTCAGGCAAGAATGGCTTTATGTGAAAAACCTAGCGGGACCCACTACAAAGGCTCTACCTGCTCAAGTTTTGAAAGACATGTAGATTCTATGAAAATAGGAGATTACCGACTTATTTTAGGACTAGTGGGAGTTTTTTTTTTTATTCGAGAGCTAGAGTGCATAACAAAATTATAGGTTGTATTTTCCTCGTGTTAATAAAATTTCAATGAGGTATTAATTTCACCTTGTGCACACTAGTATTTTTCAGATATAAGGTCCGTATTAATTATGCAAAGATATGGTCATATGGATACGCCCATGCTGGAAGACATGATCATAAGTTCTCATAATTAATGAATAAGATCGCTATCACAAAGTTGACGCTTTATTTAGACTCCGCAATATTTTATGAAATAACTGCCTTGGTTATTATAAAATATTGGTGCATTATGTTTGCATTGATAGGATCAAAGAAAGATTTAATTAAAGCAATTTCGCGGAAAGGAATTAAATCTCAAGTGATATTTGATTATTTTTCTCAATCCTCGAGTTTATTTTAAATAGGTAATTGAATAATTATCTGGCCTTTGGAATTGTCAATATGTGAGGCCTATTTTGACGCCTCAATACCTAGATGATTTGGGAACGTGATTGCTTAATTACCGCATTTATGAAATAAACAAAAATGGAAATTGTATGAAAGACCCCTTGATATATTTCCAGATTGATGTAACAGTCACGGCTGCCATTAGATCCATTAGAGAAAACCGCAATTCAAGAGATTAAAATACAATGACCGATGACAAGTAAAATATAATCAATTAATTATCGATATTTTACAATGGAGGAAATTAAGGTATATCAATATTATTAATTTTGGAGTTCAACTGGCCTTTAAAGTGGAGTGGCACCTGATTAGATAATTGCTTTCAATTATAAGGAGCCTTAATTAATAATAGCTGGTTGATCCCCGTGCACTCAGTGGAAAGTGGCGGAGCTCATATCAAGAATGGAACGAGAACACAAAAGTCGAAAGACATGGTTTGGTTTATGCTCAAGTTTTCACTAAGAGCAAGTGAGATTGTTAGTAAATTATGTGCTCGGGGTCCTAATTTAGTATTCTCAAATATATGTATAAATTATAAATTTATAATAAATATAATTCTATTATATGAACGGTTTTTTATAATAAATATAATTTATTATATGAACGGTTATTTATAATAAATATAATTTATTATATGAACGCTATTCGATGTAATGGGTTTTAAGGTTTTCTCTCAGTTTTTTTCATACATTTTTTGAGAATACAACAAGAGAAAAGAAAGAATTTTTCTATTCTTGGTTTTTCTCTTAAGTGTTCTAAGATTCATTTTTACGCCTGATTCATTGTGCCCACACACATCCATACTAATTCTCGAGGATAGATCCGGGAAGATCTGGACGGCGCATTGCCGACCAGAGATCGACGGGTGTAGATCGCTAGTTGCGTGCTGTTGTCAGATCCGACAGGTGTAGATTGGTCGGTTATGGCTGATCTAGAAGTCTAGCCGACGGATCTGCGTATCTACATAGGTAATTTTATTTAATATCGAATTTTAGATACAGTTGCATGTTTAATCATATTGCTAGATCCATGCTTCCGCTGTGTGTTTTTCCTTCACAAACCATGCGGGTCCCTACCAAGTTAAGGAGGCACAGTACCTCAATGCCAATAGGAGGGCTACACTTTCAAGCCCAACCTCAACTTGCCCACTTACTACACACCAGCACTCATAAGTGCTTAGTTTAACGTCATTTGCTCAACTTCCCTAACACTCAATGTTGCACATACTCGGGCAATGATGAAACAACTGGTCACACTTTCAATAGATTTCTCATGGTGCCTTTAAAATGGCGATTTCTTTGCACTTATCTACTTCTCCGCCAAAATAAGGCTTCAATCTTTTTCCATTAACCTTGAAATTCCATTTTCTAGATGTGACAACTCCACACTTCCATAGAGGATACTTGAGAAATAATAAAAGGTCCGGACCATCTTGATTTAAGTTTTCCCAAAAACAACTTCAACCTTGTGTTAAAGAGAAGTACTTTTGCCCTGATTGAAACTCTTTCCTCATTATGTGCTTATCATGCCATGCCTTGGTTCTTTCCTTGTATATCATGTCATTCTCATAGGCTTCATGCCGAAATTCATAAAGTTCATTGAGTCAGAATAAATAACTTCTTCTTCTCTTAGTCACTGAAGTTCATATTCAACTCCTTGTTCCCTAAATAAGCCTATGCTCAAGTTCCAATTGTAGGAGAAAACATGTTTCCTAAAGACTACTTATGTGGAAAGGTCCCTATTAGAGTTTCAAAGGCTTTTTGGTATGCTCAAAGTGTATCATCCATCTTTGTCTACCAATCCTTCCGGGATACACTCATAGTTTTTTAAAGATACTTGTAATTTCCCAATAGGAAATTTTAGCATGGCCATTACATTATGGATGATAGGCAAGGGTTGTGCAATGTCTGGATAAAAGTGATTCAAACAACTTGTTACAAAAGTGTGTCCCTTCATCACTCACAATTGCCCTAGGAGTTCCAAACCTCGAGAAGATGTGCTTGTGGAGAAATTTCAGCACCACCTTAGCGTCACAAGTAACTATGGGGGTAGCTTCCACCCACTTAGATACGTAGTCCACCTCCAATAGTATGTATTTGTTTCCACAAAAGGAAAGGAATTGGCCCATGAAGACATTAATGTGAACATCTAGCAATTGCTTACCCGAGAAGTTATCATTAATGTGAACTTGTGAAGCTTCATTATCCTCCAATTCTAGTCTTGAAAGGTGGTCGGCCATCAAATTTTCTAACCCTTATTGTATTTTATCTCCACATCAAATTCTTGCAAAAGAAGGACCCATCTTCTAAGGCAAGGCTTGGCATCCTTCTTTGTCATTAGATATTTTATGGTCGAGTGATCCGTGAAGACAATGACCTCGTTACCAATCAAGTATGGCCGAAACTTGTCAAAAGCAAAGACCATTGCTAACAACGCTTTTTCAATGGTGGCATAATTCACTTATGCTTCATTTACAGTTTTTCTATTATAGTATATGGCATGAAACACCTTGTTCTTCCGCTGCCCTACAACTACCCCAACCACATAATCACTTGCATTACCCATTAGCCCAAATAGGAGTTCCCAATTCGGAGCTATAACAATAGGCACGGAGGTGAGCTTATCTTTGAGCATGGTAAAAGCGGTCATGCAATTCTCATCAAAGCAAAATGGGACTCTATGCATGAATAGGCTTGAAAGAGGTTTTTCTATTGTTGAGAAGTCTTTAATGAACCTCCTATAAAAACCGCATATACTAGGAAACTCCTAATTCCCTTCACTAAAGTAGGGGGTGGCAATTTCTCAATTTCTCAATTGTCTCAATTTTCTCCTTGTCCACCTCGATCCTATTTCTAGATACTCTATGTCCCAAAACAATGCCTTCCTTCACCATTCTCCTAATTAAGAACAAGGTTGGTCTCCTTGCATCTCTTCAAGAGGAACTCTAAATTGCCAAGGCAATCATCAAATGAGGTTCCTACTATTGAAAAGTCATCCATACAAGTTTCAATTGACTTCTCTACCATATCAGAAAATATTGCCATCATGCATCACTAAAATGTGCCCGGAGCATTGCATAACCCAAATGACGTCCTCCTAAATGAAAAGTCTTATAGGGGCATGTAAATGTTGTCTCCTCTTAGTATTCAAGAGAGAATATCCATCTAGGAAACAATAGAACTCATGACCCGCCAACCTATCCAACATCTGATTTATGAATGACGAAGGAAAGTGATCCTTCCTAGTGGCTTTGTTCAGCTTCTTGTAGTCAATGCAGATTCTCTAGCCACTCACTATTCTTGTTAGGATTAACTCATTGTTTTCATTTTTAATCACCACCCTCCCACCTTTCTTTGGCACTGCTTAGACCGGGCTCACCCATAGACTGTCAAAAATGGGATAAATCACTCCTGCATCAAGCCATTTTAAGACTTCCTTGTGTACTACTTCCTTCATAGTTGCGTTAAGCCTTCTTTGGGCTTCAATTGTGGGTTTATTGTATTCCTCTAAAAATTTTCGATGCATGCACATTGATGGCCTATCCTTTATATCACCACACCATCCACCGCCTCCTCGAGCTCTAAGCACCTCTCAACCGACTTCTTCCTCTTATACTCAGGCAAAGATAAGACAGATAATGACTGATAAGGTAGACGACTCACCAAGGTAAGCATACCTAAGGTGAGATGGAAGTTGTTTCTCAAGAACCAGGAGCTTCTCAATTGAAAGGATAGGGTGAGAAGAACTAGATCCTAAGCTTTCAAATTTCTTTCATTTGTTTTTCCCAAAAGAATCCATCCAAAAAAAAAAAATTTCCCTTACTTCATCATCAACAATGTCAGGAGAATCTCCATAGATAAGGCTAGTCTCCTAAGAATCAATGTGGTCTTTTTGGATAGACACTATAGCCTCCACAATGTCCACTTTAAAAAAAATTCCACTCTCCATGGGATACTTTATGGCATTGAACACGTTGAAAGTCACCTCTTCATCTTGCACCCTCAATCTAAGTTCTCCCTTTTCACATCAATAAGGGCTCGGCAAGTAGCTAAGAAGGGTCTTCCAAGTATAATAGGCACTTCCTTATCCTCTTCCATGTTAAGAACTATGAAATGAGCCACAAAGATGAACTTGTCTACCTTTACTAGCACATCCTCAATAATGCCCTAAGGATGAGTGAGGGATCTATCCGCCAGTTGAAGAGTAATAGTTATAGGTTTCGCCTCTCCCAAACCAAGTTTCCTGAAAATAGATAATGGCATTAAGTTAATACTAGCACCAAGATCACATAAGGCTTTTTCAAAAATTGAATTGCCAATAGCATAAGGTATAGTAAAACTCCTTGGATCCTTTAGCTTTGGGGGAAATTTTCTTTAGAGGATAGCACTGCATTCCTCGGAAAGAGCAATAATTTCAAAATTGCTAAGCTTCCTTTTGTTTGCAAGGATGTTCTTCATGAACTTGACATAAGAAGGCATTTGCTCCAATACATCGGCAAATGGAATATTGATGTGGAGCTTCTTGAAAATTTCCATAAACTTGCCGAATTGGTTATCCAACTTGTTCTTCTTCAATCTTTGAGGATATAGGATAATCGGAGTATCTTCTCTTGAAGGAGCTTTCAACTTAGTTTTTCTTTACTCCTTACTTGCAGAATTTTTCAATAACTTCTCAGCTTTTCCAATAGTTCTAACACTCTTTCAACAAGCCAAGATCGGTTCCCGAAGTTTCCAAAGATTGTTTTCTACACTTTCAATAATGTCTTCATCATTTTCAGCACTGTTTTGGGTAGGTTTCTCACCGCTATAGAGTGGATAGACACAGCTCTTGCTACCCTCACTTGCTTTACTCAGCAGTTAGCTGAAAGACTTTGGTTATTCACGGGGATCGCGATATTCAGATTTATGAATTTAGCTTTTGAGTTGAGCGAATTGATTAGTGAGAGAGGTTCTTGTCTCATTGACAAATTAAGCTTGACATTTGCTCAATTCCAATTAAAAAAAAAAAAAAAAAAAGCTTAGCTAACTCTCGTCATAGTGTCTTCCAAGCTATTTCTTCGAGAGGTGAAGTTTAACTTGCTCCACCGGATGCATCGCATTTGGATTCTTTCTCCAATAGAGGTTAGGATGATTTCTCCACCTCATATTGAAATTGTTTGCATATGGATTGAATTGGAGTTGAGGGAATTTTCTTAAGTATTGGGCTTATTCCACACTCATTTGTCCACAAGGGTTTCCCAATTAACACTCGGTATTGGAATGAGGTCCATTGCAAAAATTGCATGTAGGGATGGCCCCTTGGATTACACTTGCCACAGCTTAGACATTTTGTAATTGAGTGGACTGAAGTTGCTTTATAAGCAACGAGACTTGAACCACTATATTGTTGAAAACATCCAATTCATGTGCTCCATTTGGTTTCTTTAGATTTTCTTCACTGCCATTGGCAATTATTTAAAGCCATATCTTCCAACATTTATATGCCTCATTAAGCCGGATAAAGATCATCACTCACTCCATTATACTTCACTATGTCACACACTTCTAAGAAATTAGAAATGTACATGTTAGGGTCTTCATTTGGCAATCCCATGAATTGAATATTTTGAATCAATTGCAAAGTGATAAGCTTAAGCTCAAAGTTTTTGCTTATATAGTCGGTAGCCTAATCACTGGAGGGACTCTGGCCTGAGGAAGGGCATAGTCTCTCAAAGCTTTCACCAAATCCTCCTTGGGAGGGGCTAATTCAGCAAGGCCTTCCCGCTTGTAGATCGGATGTTCACTTTTTCCTCCTCTATTCTCCATTGATTTCTGCTAAAATTTAGTTCGTTCTTTCTTGCCCTTACTAATTTGTCTTATTGTCTTTCTAATTCTGGGTCCAAGGGTACTAGATCTTTATCACCAAACTTTCTCATGAATTAATATGCCTGAGATTTAGCAAGAAGAGAGGAAACAAATTCAAAAGTCCTAACAAAATCTCAAACAAATAAGGAAAAACAAAAATTGCTTGAAGGACAGGAGAAACACTTGGTATCAATATTAACACAAATCGGCAATAGCGCAAAAAACTTGTTTGGTTGATTTATGTGATGATAATGCTATGTAATTCTATCCGCAAGTATACGAGCCTACAAGTAATATAGTGGATTCAAGGAGTTCGGATATCGAACCATAGGGAGTTGGATGCTAACTACTGAAATTGGATGATTTCTCTTATATCTAAGCTAGGTAAAAGAATACTCTAAGAATTCCAAGAAAAAAATGACTATTAGAGGAAAACAATATTAAAATTCTCTAAAAGGAAAAAGCTACCAAGTAAAAGGCCTTAGGATTTTGATGTAAGGGGATAATCCCCAAATATTAAGAGGAACCTTCTCTCATCAAGTCAATTGGAACACATGTTCAAGGCAAGTCCCACAAAATTAATCATTAGCCTATCTCAAAAGCTAATGATCTATCAACTAGTACCAGGTATATTGCTTCTCAACTTAACCCTAGGCCCTAGTGATGCATTAACGAAAGAGAGACTCAATTATGTCTCATAATTTCTATTAATATCTCTATTACCTAGCAAATTAAGTTGATTGCACTTCTCAAATCTTGTAATAGGTTTCAAACTTATTGAAGATGATCAAGAATCAAATTGAATTAGCACAAACATGAATCGATAGGCAATTAGCAACCAATAGACCAAAGAGATAAAAAATCAACACAGTTGTATAAGGTTCATATCCAAATTATAGTCAAAATCCTAGGTTGTTGAGTTAGAACATCTTTAAGAACTGATACAAAATAGGAGAAGTTGAAAACATGAGAAAATGAGAAGAATAAACTCTAAAGAGATGATGGTCTTCAATCCTTGCTTTCCTTCTCCCTCCAATCTTCAATTCTTCCAAATTAATCTTAAGAAAACCTCTCAACTATTAATAACAAAGGTAAAATCCAACAAAAAGCAAACGCTTAAATTAATTTAAACAAAAATGAGAGAAGTTCTAGTAGAGTGTGTGCTCGCCTTGAAGTTCGAACCCTAAAAACAAAGAAATTAGAGCTTATATAGTAATTTGGGAAATGGACCTAAAAAGATGGGCCAAGGATTGAAAAAATTTTGAATCTGGATCGCGATGCCACGACACGTAAATCTAATGCTAGGCACATCACTTGAATAGCCTTGAAAGTCCATAATTTTACTGCCTATCGCAACATGTGAATCCAATGTCATGACATTCCAGTGTTGAATGTTGCATTATTCCCTGCTTAAATGCCACGACATCCAATTCCAATGTCACAGCATGTCATTGTTGATAATCCCTAGGTTCATCTTGAATGTCATGACATCTAGTTCCAATGTTGTGGCATGTCAGTGCTTGTGCTCCAAGGTGCTTGTTTTCATGTCACCACATATGGCTCAATGTCATGGCATGCCTTTCCTTGCTTATTTCTTGCTCCAAAATGATTGTTCTTCATCATGATTCCTGCAAAATGTGTAAGGAGGGAAATTATGAAAAAATTTCATGATCTAGTTGTGAATTTCACATCAAACATTCATAATAAATGTATAAAACACGCTCAAATGCTATGTAATTTTACTACACCCAATGTGAGGAGCTATGAAAGATAGTTTGGAGTTTATAAGATATATTTCCCCTTACTGGCATAATCTTATACATATAAGCAACTTCCCATGAATCCCTGTGATACCATATATATATGTGATCATGTGAATCTTGTTTGTTATGAACCAAGGCACATATGACATGTTGGCAAGGGATTCCAATAAGATCCCATGCCTTACATGTGCAAGAATTTTCAGACAAGAAAATTGTATAGGTATCATCTCCCTCACTTATCTCATAATTAATGTCTCCATTAAATAGCACAACACATCCAACAACCAATCACTTTTCTATTTGAAATATTTCATTGCATGAGGGACTATACTCATTAATCCACTTCTCACATGATGGTCTTATAATGGTTTTCCTTCAACCAATCTATTCATGGTTTTCCTTCTAATGAACTCAATCATGGACCTAATGAGCTTGTAGATTCAAAGATACATTATCCAAGTATTGAAACTTTCAGTGAAATTGTTATCAATTTCCTAACACTTGCATCTATTGCTAAAATAGGCACGACACCATGTATGGGGTAGGTAAGCTATGAGTGCCCTAACAATATCACTACTTATCTCATTAAGATTTTTCATGTTATTTGTGAATTCCTATTCAAATGTTGACCATGTTGTTTTCCAAAATTGCATATGTAATTCTATACCTCCATATTTCTTTGACCAATTGGCATAGATATGTCTCGACATACACCCTATGCTCGTTTTGGTAGCATCTACAAATAAATATTGAACTAACTCCCTATAGGAAAATGCGAACATTTAAAAACTTAGCATTGATAAATAATGTAAACAAACAAATTATTACAATATAACTTAAATGAATGCATGTTGTTTAAAAGGATATTTTACCTTCTGCATGTCAAAAATCAGTGTGTAGTTGCTACCATCTCCCAATTTCAATTGTGCTTGCAATCGAGTGAGGAACCATGACCAATTACATTTTGATTCATTCTTCACATAAGCCCAAGCTATAGGGAAATTCTTGTCATCTCCATCTCTACCTAAAGCAACCAACAGCTTACCCTTGAATTCTGTCTTTAAAAAATAGCCATCAAGACCTATAATAGGCCTACATCCTCCTTTACAAGCTTCCAAACATACAAACATCATTTTAAACACCCTTCCACCTTCTCTCATTTCATCCCTTAACAACTCTTCCTAGACTATACTCCTTGGATTACTTCTCTTCAGCTCATCTACATAAGCCTCTAATTATGAGTATTCATTGGTGAAAGTACCCTTAAATGCATCAAGCACCATCCTTCTTGCTCTTTTTACATTGAAAATGTGCAACATGCACTCTCCTTAGCATCTTGTTTTTGGTCCTTCACCTTGTAATTATGCTTTTCTAAAAACAATTTCTTATAAAGTTTGGCCAAGAACTTAGCAAATGCTCTTGGGTTACTGAAAATTCTATAATATTTGTGCTCTAGGACTAAAGTGTTCACTGTAGTAAAGGGTTAGAACCATCTTTATTTACATAGAACAAGAAGGGACACCTATCCTCACACTTCGCCCTGATTCTCCCTAGTTCACTTCTCACAAATTTCAATGCCACACCCCTAGAGATAACATACTGGGGCTATTTCTTCCCCCCTCACCCCAGCACACCCAAAAGTCATTCCTAACTCCAAAATATTTTCTTTGGCCATCTACATTAAAATGTACAAGATTACTTCTTTCGTTTGGGACCTCAAGATTATTAGCAATATCTTGATTGTTCTCACTCCCATAAGTGTCACTTTCACTCCTCTCTTCATTATGCTCATTGTCATTGGTATCAAAACTATTCTCTTCATCTACACTGCTTGTTTAGGTATTTAATCATTTTGTCATTAGTCTATCTCCAATGAAATGCATTAATATATTGATTTTCAAACTAGTGGAAGTTATGAGCAACATTGGAGCATCAATGTCACGATTATGAAGAACTCCAATGATCGTTGTCACCTTTCATTTTACTTAAATCTTTACCATCCCATCATTAACTCAACTAAATATAGGCTTTAGTGATGCCTAATCAGGTTCCATTACATACAATTGTTCTACATTATCATAGTTTAACTACTCTTTGTACACATTGTGGATGGATGCAATATCTAAATGATCAATTTCAAAATCCTCCACTATAAGAACCTTTCTTCCCACATAACCTAAACTAGGTTCTAGCACCCAAGTCCCTCCATGATGTACAGACAAATCTACTACCTTTTCCATTCTATTGATATCATAATGCAACACCACTAACTTATCAACAAAATGCAAGCCCTGGTCAAATATGAAATTAAACAATCAAATTAGGGAACACATGTATCCATACATCACACAACACAACAGATTCAAGCATATGGTGTTTGTGTTGCCTTTTTGTACAATGCACCACAACATAATCAAAGACTGGACCACACAGTACACACTAATAAAGCACATTAATTTTTTAACTATAATTCATAACAAAGACTGGATCACACATTGAATATAATATACAAACAACTTTTTGGGACTACACGATATGTTCATAACAATTAATCAACAAATTGGACAAGAAATTTCCCCTAAAGGCATAAATAATCAACACATATATATTGAAACACAACACAATAATACCTAGCCATATCAGCTTTTTGGACCACATGTCTCCAAACATGAAACAAATTAGGGATCCAATCCATTTAACAAAAATTTTGGAATTCAAACCAGAGAATAATATGTACAATACCTTTCAAAACTTTTTGTTCTCTCCCTTTACACTTCAAAAATTCCCTTTCACTCATTGATCTTAGATTATGGTTGATTAGGGCAAGAAAAACTATTTGGTGTTGAAGTTCACATAAGAACTTGATTTTGGTGTTAGATTATAGGGAATTCAAGGAAAGAAAATCGATCTGGAGTGTCGATTTCAATTTCGAAATTGATTTGTGCAGTGAAGAGGATCGAATGTTGAGTTGAAATTAGGAAAGGATTAGGGCTAAGAAAGAATACATTTCCTCTTGATTTCAATTTGGAGAGGATTAGGGCAAAATCGATTTTAATTTTGGGTTTAAAATGTGGTCCCAAATGGAGTTAGCCACATGGGTAGTCATGCTAGTGTCGTTTTAATGACCGTTTGTCCAGCATAGTAAGATGGTGAAAACAAGGGTGGGCGTATGAGTTACTTAATACAAACGCTGGGGCACGAGTGGAATCAAAAAACATTTACGCACCTTTCCTCTTATATGAATCTACAAAATAGGGAAGTCCCCAAGTGAAGATTCCAATGTAAGAGAGAGTGGACGAAAAGTCAAAGTTGATTCATGATGTTTCTCATTTTCTTCCCGTTGAAATCGAGGCATCCACCTGGTCTCCTCAAAAACTAATATTGTTATCCCACTTATCGAAAATTGGAGGCATCTTGTTCAACCTAAGAAACCTAATCGAGTTCTGTTAAGTGTAATTAGTGTAGCTACTAAAGAATCGCTTAAGTCCCCGTGAACGAAGTGCAAAAAAATTGTTTGCTAGCCACAAGTTCACGGGGGTCACACAAGTAATACAAGGTTTTCAATTATGAACCGAGATCGTTCCCACGAGGACTGTAAGTTTTATGGTGGATTGAGTACCCCAATTACTCGCTTAGTTCACTATTTGAGTGACTCAATTGCTTGAGAAAAATTCTAAAAACTAATAAAAACGAAACTAACAAAAACATAGATTGTTTTGTGAAAACTAGAGTAATTGAATAAAACCGGGAAAAGGGGTTGGTTATCATCATTGATGCCTAAGGATTCGTCTAGGTAAGGCCCAGGTTGAATGAATTACGACTTGGGTTGGTCCAAGGATGTGGTACAAGGATCCCACTCTTGTGTTCCCCCTTGCGTTTTCTCATATTAGCCACCTAGTCACAGTTACGTCCTTCTAGGTTTCTAATACAATACTTTTCAATGGCATTTTTCCTCGAGAGCTCTATTGGTCATAGTTAGGTCCTTGCAATAGAGCTACCCGAACTAAGCTTCGATTAGTCACTGTTACGTACATGTAATCCACACTTAATGGGTTTGATGTCCCTCCTAGGGAAATCCACCTAGTACTAGACTTTTCTAATCCCCAGTCTCTTACCTAGGTTAATAAGACTCTCGACACTAATCTACGCCTTAAGAGACTCGGAACCAGATTTTAGGGCTTAGTCCAAGCGTCACCAAGGATACCCTAGTAAAAGGATCGAAGATTCGATTCTCAGCACAAATTAATTAACCAAGATCATAATAATCCAAGGATCTAACACCAAACACAACAAATCAAGTATAAATCAAGCAACCAACTAAAGATTAGACAACCCTAATCATCAAATCTGATAACCAACCCTATAGAATGATTAACCTAATATTTTAGCCAATAAAATCCACAAAATCATGTTGTCGATAAACATAAAACTGCATAAATTAAAGAAAAATAGGAAATAGAGATACACAATAGGGTTAAATTTGCTCAAATGTCTTCAATCTCGAGCTCCAACCGAAATTTTCCACTCTATAGAGTTGTATTTTCAACGTGATATTCAATTAAAACCAGAGATTTCAAAACAAAACAAAATCTAAGCAAAACTATAAAATCGAACCCTAGAAATGGAATAAACCCAAGAAAGAGAGAGAAACCCTGCAGGAGAGCCTCCTTTAAAATTCCAAACCTCAAACATGTCTAAAGAACATGTATTTATAAGCCTTAGAAAATGGCTAATGATAGGCTCAAAATCAAGTTTGCCGCTTCATGCCCTTCGACACTTTTGTCAGCGGTTGGCTTCTTTGCCGTATGGCCACATGTCTCCATTTGATGTATTCTTTCAAATCATAGGTGAAGTGCCGTTTCGTCGGTGAACCCATTCGGTTGTGGTGAAGGGGATGGCTTTGTCGCGAAGGAACCAAGAAATTTATACTTTTGGTCTCAGATTTTCTTCATTGCGAGTCATTCTCATCAGGGCAAACTCTTTAATCCAACGTATGATGGTTCCACTCAAGGTGAACCAAGTAGCTTCAATTTGGCCCACTTGAGTTTACTACGGCGTTTTTCGGTGAGCGGTGAATGGCTCGCGCAAAGGATGGCCTCACGATGAACCAATGTTGCACTCAAGAGTTCTCGCTTGCTTGATTTTAGCCTCTTTTGCTTGATTTTCCATTACTACCTACAAAACATCAATGAATGGGGATTAGCATTCTTTGCGGATAATGGTGTGAATATAGCATTTAAGTTGCATAAACACATGAAAACAAACTAAAAATGCTAACAAGATTCATACAAAAAAAGCTCTCACTCTTCCCGAGAGAGTCCTAAGAAAGGAAATTACCGAGGGAATTCCCACTTGAAGGCAAAGTTGGAAGTGATCCTAATAAATAAGGTAATTTCAATTAAAGGGAAAATTATGCTATTTTACAAACCTTTTTTTTTTTAAGTCTCATATTCCATTATATTTTTAGTTTTATTTTAACAAAAGTACTCACATTATTTCTTATAAAAATAAAATTTTCTTTTTAAAAAAATACATGCAAGTTCATTAAATGGTAAAAGATCATTTTCGTCTAAAATATTGTCCCATTGGAAGAACACAGAAAACACTAAATTCATAAAACAAGAATGATTTTTAGAGAACACCAAATGGTGTTCTTAGTATTCTCAAAAATGGCGGTTCTTCGTATTCTCAAAATTATTCGAAGAACGCTTAAAATAGTAACCAAAAAACAAACCTTAGATTACAAATCTTTGAGTTACTGTCTGTAACCACGATTTTAATAAATTACGGAGAACTCCTAACAATTAAAGCCACCATATTTGACCTTTAACCCTGCTTTCATTCTTTTCGCTTCCCTTCTAAAAAGCATAAGGGAGGAATTTAAGTTAAGTTTGCTAATAGTTTTTTAAATAATTATAAAATTAATTTTTCTTTAATAACTGTTTTGAAATTTCTTTAACTGTGAAAATTTTGTTTTAAATATTTTTCAAAATAATTTTTATGTTTAACATTGTTAGAAATATGTTATAAAAGGCAAACCTTAAGTAAAGAGAATTTTATTATTTTTATATATGGAGGAGAGGCTGAAAATAGAAAACTTATATGAGAAAAAGAGGAAGACAGAGAGATAGATGGAAAGAGATATAGAGATGAATGAGAGAGATCTCGAGAATGAGAATGTGATTCTCGATGACGCATCTTACAAAGAGGGAATTAAGCAACACATTCGCTCCTCTAAGCAAATTTATCTTTCCCGTAAAGAAACTGACTTTGCATCTGAGCGCCACGGGTGAAGCCCCGCCGCCCTTTCTTCTTCTTGTCTTTGCAGGAGTGTCACATCCAGCCGCCAGACCGTACCCCGCCAGTAGTCCAGGTCCGGCCCAACGACCCCAACACGCCTAGCCATTCCAAATGGAAAAAGCATCACGTCTAAACACCGTTTCAATTTTATTTTATTTTCTTATTGGAATTTTGATAATTTGTCTTCTTAGTTTTGTTGAGATTCAAGGATCGGGAGTGTATTTTATAACCTAAAGCTTTGATCTTTCCATTAATTTCTTCCTTTGTTTCAAGGATTTTATTATATCCTCGCCCAAAGTTTCGAGCTTTTCATCATCTGTTCCTTTTTTTTTTAAACTACTCATCATTGTTTCTTATATAGATGAGTCTAATTCTTTTTTCTTCTATTGGTTCAGATATGAAGGACTAGAGGTACTCTATCATCTAAAGGTTGGATCTTTGCTTCATCTTTTATTAATTTCTTCCCTTATTCCAAGTAATTGATTATCTTCTTACTTAAAGTAGCTTTCCATCATTCATTACTTCTATAGTTTGGATCTGAGGAAGTACAACATTTTTTCATTGATTTAGAAAGATAGCGTAGACGGTGTTGCAGTCAACACCTTGCTTCATCCACTATGTTTTTGTCAAAGTTTTCTTCGAATCTAAGAATTTATCATATGGAAAGCAATGATTTTTGCTCTAACCACATTTTTATGTTTAAATTTCATCTTGTTAAACGCATAGAAAGGTAGGATTGTAGGATTTTTTGTGGGTTAGGGAATCTTGTGCCGGAAGGGATGAAGGTTTCTGATTGAGATGCTATTCCCAAAAATTTCTGAATCATGAAACCTTTTCTACCTTTTGATTTTTAAATATTTACTATAAAACAAAAAAAAATTGAAACAAAAGTGTGTTTGTCACAATGAAAGTTCAAGGCCTTCAATGACTTTCTTTCTAACTTTAAATGTGGGATTTTGAAACTTTGGGACATGGGAATTTGTTTTGAGGATAACATTATTAATACATTAACACTTCAACAATCTTGAGTTTATCTTCAAAGAAGACAAGGACCCCTTATAAATTCCAGTTCGAGTGATGACACAAGTGAAAGAAAAGAAAAATTGAAGTCCATGAGTGTTTATATACACACTTTAAAAATTAAAATAATTATAATTTGAAACCCCAAAGTTCTAACAATTTCTTTTAAATTCAAAGTCCTCGTTTAGTGCTGTTTGTAATTATATTCATGCAAATCTCCAAATTGAGTCTTGGGGATTAAAGGTCTTGGGCTTTTAAAAATTGAATTTAAGGCTTTGATAATTTGGGGACCACTGTCTTTAGAATGTGCAACAAATGCACTAAAGCTTTGGAATTATATAGAGTGTGGGAGGATGGGTATAGGGATTTGTAAAAGCCAAATGCTAATTTTCATCATTTACTTATAAAGCTTTATTGTGTCTTTATGGTTTAAACCATTATTGGGGGGTTTTGATATTGGAATAGAGATGTGTTCACCACTTCTCTCAAGTCTCAAATCACCATTATTGGACGATTGGATGTATTCTGTGGGCAGTGTCATGGTTGAGGGTGGCCTTTAACAGGAGAGCCGCCAATACCCAAAGGTTAGGGATGGAGGTGAGGCTAATTAACACGCTACTAGGATAGTGGGCAAGGGGGAAGAAAGATCTCTAAATGAGGTTTTACAAAGGTGTTGTTTTTGTGGGTTAAGTGTAAAACCTAGGAAAATTTTAATTTTTCTGAAAAATGACAAAAATAATAAAATTGCTATATGGGCTCGGGTGGAAGCCCGAAAATTCTCTAGATCTCGATGATCTAAACGGAATGCACCGCTGATTCGCCTCGCAAAATCTAATGATTTATGAAAAGTCATCGAATTTTAACGATTTTTCAGTGGTGAGTAGCTAGTGACCTGTGAACCCGGATTTCACGAGAATCTCTGAGTCGTAAAAACAATTGGGTAAGGTTCAAAAAAATAAATTGAACTTGGAACCGACAAAACGTAATTGTTTCAAG
The DNA here is from genome assembly GCA_016808115.1 of Tetrastigma voinierianum. Classification (NCBI taxonomy): domain Eukaryota; kingdom Viridiplantae; phylum Streptophyta; class Magnoliopsida; order Vitales; family Vitaceae; genus Tetrastigma; species Tetrastigma voinierianum. The sequence goes on along the minus strand of JAEQBH010008283.1, from coordinate 32,707 downwards.
GTAAGAATCGACCGAAGCGGATCGGTGTGACACGGGCACCATAAGAGCTCACTTTATCAAACTTAACTTTAAAAGAAAAGAAAGGAAAGAAAGGGGAAAGAGGAGAGAAACGGAAGAGATAGAAGAGAAGGGTGAGAGAGGGAGAAAAAAAATAGGCTCTAACTTCTCTCTACGATCTATAGAGATCAGGTGATTGTCTTCTGACGGGCTAAGAACTAAAGTCGGAGACTCGACGAGAGCCACGCGTGGACACCGAAAACTCCAAGTTTCGTCAAGGTTTCGCGTGGGAGGTTCATGAAGTCAAAAGCTTCAGGTTCAGGAAGTGTCTGTGGGACTTCCTCAAGGCATTGCTCATGTTTCATGAGGTAGGGAAACTTCCTACTCATACCTATTTTCCAATTGGGGAGCTATATTTTGTTATTGGAGCCCTAGGCTGTTTAGGTGATTTCCAAACAATAACGCATTGGGAGGTTTAGATGAACTGTCAATCGATTGGTTGACCGGATGAGTTCGGCTGATGCAAAGTGGGTATCCAACTGTAAAATCGAGGAAACTGGCCGATCACCGTCGATGGGTCTTTCAATGATGCAAGAGTCGCAAAATATCAGAAATCAGTAACCGGCCGACCGGGCTTGGTCATTAGGTCGCCGGCTGGATGAGCGCTAACTACTATACAACTTGGAACGGCCGTAATCGTTATCGGCTGGTCGACGGCTGTTGAATAGTGTCTTCGCGACTCATTTTGGGGTCTTTGAAGCCCGTGTTGTGCAACCAAGTTAGTGGTCGCATTTCACGGCCTAGTCAGAGATGATCAGCTTGCTTCGGAGGCCTATTAGGTGATTGATTGAAGTGTCATCCCATGGTTAAGGGATGTCATGTCGAATGACTATATGTATGCCCATACATATTGGAATGTAATGAGATGTGTGATGCCCCAAACCTCGAGGGTCCTGACAACTCCGCCAACTCCATGGAATACTGCGGGATGTCCTAACCCGACACCACTCATGAAAATCGAAGCATAGTCTCCTTTGTACGGGGAGCTCTACCCAAGGTACAAAACCTGTCCCAATAATTAACAATGACCACACAGGGTCCACATGCGAGTAAAATAATGGCCACTTGGGCCCTTGCATCAATACTCACAAAATACATCAACTATATACAATAGTTCAAGAGTTAATAAATTACTTCTCTTTACCAAACATATATCAAAATTCCTAGAGTTTTAATACATATTATACAAAACGAATACACCCAAAGCCACAACTTGCTTTTCTTTAAACGCGCTCTCTAGTGAGCCATCCCTCCCGTACACTCCCTTGCTTACCCGAAATAAATGATCCGACAGGCGAGCAAAGCCCAAGAGTGAAAATTTCCTACATGATATTTCCCACCTAAGTGCACATGTCATGGCAAAACAAACACACTTAAGTAAATACATGATCCTACTTGAATGTCTACATGCCCGGGGCCCTATGTCCCGAGTCCTCACCGACTTCACATGCCTAAGCCAAATGCGAGTAAAATATCTGTTTCAAAACAAAAGTTTTTGTTCTGAAAACTTACTATCGAGTTTCTAAGAAAAATTTATTTGACAACCCTCCGAGGCAACTGCTGGATAACCCTCCGAACAATTCATGGGCCCTCCTGACGTGAATTGTTGAACAATCTCCCCAACACACTCTCTAGAAAATCTTCCGCCAGCCCCTTTCACAAACATTTTCGTTTTTGTTTTCTTCGGCATCATGCACTCACTCCTAATATTCTGTGGTACCCAAAGGCATATGGAATGCGTTATGCCAATCCTAACAACTCATGCTAATATATAAACATGTATATATTAACATAATTAATTCACATAAATCATGTTATTCAAATTCACAATCAATAACACCAAAATTAGCTCACATGGGCTAATTAACAAACACAAGCAATTCATTTTGAATCACTCAACATCCTAAAAATTCACACCAAAAATCACGTGAACAATGAAACCCCAAATCGTGAATCGTTCACTCTGGCCAATAATAATTAGGATTTCTTCACTTGCCTAAAGCTTTTAAGATCTCCATAACACGGCCTTCTAGGCCTCAACAAATCCACATCCATAAAATGGCCCTTAGTCAAAGGGTAAACCAAGTGGTGAAAAGATCCCTACCTCTCTCGAGTTGTCTAAACTCCACTAAATCAAGGTTCACGCTAGCCCGCGCAAAATGCCTTACTTGGCCCTTAACTCGACGGTCCAAACGGAAATCTGCAGGCCCACTATTTCTCTAAAACTCAAACCAGCCACCCACTACACATTTCTCTTGTTTTTGGAGAAGAAGACTATTCCATTTTTTTTATACACTTAACTTTTCAAAAATTCCCAATGTGTCCTTAAGTTTTGGATTTTTGACACATGGCTTAATCTAAGCCATTCATTTCCATCCTCTCACTAATCATGCAACATGTGTCACATGGGTACATGTAGTATGTGACTTTTGTCACATCACATGTCTCTCACAATTCGTTTTACTGCACCCGACTCCCGGTGCCTCTAAAAATGTGAAATTCCGACTGTCTCGAAATTCCATGAAATTCGACGTGGTACCTAGATTTTGCGAGACGATTCCAACGGTGAAGTTCGTTTCGTCATTCAAGATCTAGAAAAATTTTGGATTTTGACCGAAATTACCGTTTTACCATCTCGTAAAATTCACTTTCCCCGGGGTTTTACAAGATGCTCACAAGTGTCATTGTGTGATAATTAATGGCACGCTTGTTCATGTAAGGAACAAGGTCACACAGAGCTTGTGGTAGGCTAGTCAGGGCTGTCGGGTCAACACTAGGCCTAGAGGTTAATAATGTGGCGTCACTACCGCGGTAATGGTTTGTGATGTCAACGTATGCGTGTAAGATATGTTGGCTTGGATTGTATGACTTATTTGAAAATTGTGTGACATGATTGTCCAAATGATGCATGGATAAATATTCATGGTTTAAAATGTACATATAGCATTCATTATGTATGTAGCATGTTTTTAAATGAGCAATGACATAATTGCATTGCATGATGCACTAGGACATCACATGACATGGGTGTGAGTGCATGGTAGGGATTGACACTATGTTTGGTGTCGATGGTATGTCGTGGGTACATGGTAGATCGATTCTGTGTTTGGTGTTCGATGGTGGGCTCGGTATTTTGGACTACGTCTAATAGGGTCTCACTGGTGTATTTCATAGCTTTTGATAAAGTGCGCTTTATCGTGAGACTGCCTTCATTTTTAAATAAAACAAAGTTGTCGAGATTGTCCACTGCTTGAATGAAACAAGTTATCGAGATTGTCCTCGCTTTTAAATAAAACAAGTCACGGAGTCTCGTCCTCTGCTTTTAAAATAAAACAAGTCGTCAAGACTGTCCACTATTTTTAATAAACAAAGTTGTCAAAGACTTATCCAATCAAGCTTTCGAATAAAAAACAGTTTTTATCGGAGATTGTCCAATGGGTTTGAATAAAGCGGTTATCGGAGGTTGTCCAATGGATTTTATTTATAAAACAAAAAGCTTTTGTTTTGGATAAAGGGTCATTGGGTGAACACCATTGACAAGTGGTTTTCACACTTGGCATATTCATGTGTGAGGGAGTCGGTGATGACTCAGGACATGGGATAGGTGAGTCACATTCTCATCCATGACATGTAGACATTCGAGTAGGAACATGCATGTTTTTGCTTGAATGTGTGGTGTGTCATTGCATGTGTACTTAGGTGAGGAGTAGCCCTTATAGGAATTATTCTCTGTTGGGCTTTGCTCACCCCGTCGTGGGACCCCCTTTCAGGTACAGGGAGCGTACAGGGAAACGACGCTCCGACAAGGCCGTTAACATGTAAGAGGCCAACATGTGGCCTTAAGTAAATTTTGTAAGAGTGTTTTGTATAAAAGAATTTTGATTAAATTTTTCTTGAACGAACAGATAAATAGTCAAGTATGTAATTTATGGTAAGAGAGTCAAGGATCGGACTCTACGGCATCGTAATTAATCGTTTTATTTTCATATTTTAGATTTAAATATGAATGAATGGGTCCTGGTAAAAGGACGTATGGAAGTGGTGTCGAGTGACTCGATGTCCACGGGTAGTTGGTACCGGTCCGGTATCAAGACTTAGGTGCAAGATATCTAAGACAGAAATTCTACGGGTTGACGAGTTGTCAACGGGACCCCTGGAAATTGGGGCCTTCACATTAAGTCTCATTTTTGTTTGGTTGATAATGTTGAAGCTTGAAATTCATGTCTGATTTTACTATTATGCCTGCTTAGAACAAGTTTAATAGGTATGTTATTCTTGTAAAAATAATGAAGTATAAATTTTATTTATTTTTAATTTTTTCTTTTATTTAGCTTGATAAAAGCTAATGTTTTGTTTTTCTTTATTTATTTATATTGTTAACATGGTTTGGTTTTCTATTATAGGTTTGATGTAGAGGTGTTGACAACTTTGAGATCTTTCTAGATAGTGGTGTTTGAAGACTAAATGCAAAGAAGATGACTGGTTTATATATCCTATTATAAGAAATAATGTCCTAAGGAATTAGAGACCACCTCTTATGAAGATGAGATTGTACTTTTTAATAATTATGTTAGTATATTATGTAAATTGAATGTTTCCAATTAGATTTGTTTTTCCTTTTACATGGAATATGAAGACTCTATTTAGCTTTTTATATTTAAATGCATATATAATAACTTTTTTCTTTGATATTAGTTTAGGACTTAATTTTAATTATATTCACAACAAAATAGGTACCAAATGTAATTTTGAAATAGGTTTTCTACGAAAACAAGTTCATTTTCTATTCGATTAAAAAAAAAGTTCATTTTCTATTACAAAAAAGAATTTTAATAAAATGATATTAAAATTTTCATAAGCAACCTTAACATATGGTTAATGCTTAACATTGACATAAGTTCAAGCTAACTTAACATATGTAGATTCTATTTTTGATAAAAAAAATAGAAATAATCTTAACATATATGAATGTCAAGGTAGTTTTAAACTTTTCTTGACACTAGCATAGATGACATATATGGAGAGTAACTTATCTTAACATATATACCCTATCTTGACGGAGAAACACTATCAACAAAAGCCTTTTTCTTATGAAGGGAGTACTCGCATGGTAAGTTGTTGAAATGATAATAAGATAAGCTTGCAACATGCATAATAGCATGTCCTGGCGATCGATAATTTGGTTTCATTAAGCGATTAGTGACTATTAATTAAAAACGTTTGATGAGGGACTCTATTAAACTGTTTTGGGTGTGAGTATGAGCAACATGATGGTCAACATTTATTCCAACTAACATGCAATAGTCCATAAATGTTTGGTAGGTAAACTCATCGATGTTATCGGTCGATGAATGTAATTGGATAATCAGAAATTGAACTGTCAATTTGAACATTTGTCTTGAGGAGCCTAGCAAGGCAACATTTCTTGTCGAAAAATTTTATGAAGTGACCACACTGAGTAGAGGCATCTTATTAAGACCATAAAAGTAACGGGAAGGTCAACTTGGTGGATGGATAAATTTACATATATCGTAATGTATTCTTTACAGAAAACTAGTGACTCAAATAGAGCTTTCTTCAAGGATGGTTTGACTATCAATTTACCTTGTGAGCAAAAAACACATGGGTATTCATTGGGGAAAAGAATCTTCTGGTTTTTAAGTGGATGCCCATGTGAGTGTTCTATGATTCTCCTTATCATCGAGGACCTAGGGTGACCTAACCTGTCATGCCAAAGAACGAAAGTCTTTGGATCGTTAAATTTCTAGTTCACGACAACATATGACTTGATAGGCTTTATATTTGTATGTATAGGCTAAGAGTTTTTGCATTGTAAGTTTCTTGCCATAAACGATAAAGTTAATGTAAAGACATTTTGTATTACCTTCATTCATAGTTTCAATAGGATATCCATTTTTACGGATATCTTTAAAGCTTGGCAAATTACTTGTGGATTTCCTAGAATATAATGCATCATTAATATGAAAGTTAGTTCCATTTTATAGCATTATATTTGCTCTTTCGGAACCTTCAATTAAGTTTGTAGTACTAGATATGGTACTTACATTGACATTGCTAATTTCAAATTTAAGAGAAAGAATCTTTTATCTCGAGGAATTGTGTGTAGTTGCATAGTCAGCAAAGCAAAACATACATCACCCTCATTCATCTTGAGATAAATAACACATGAATTTCAGTAAACTAATAAAAACTATAGATAATATAAATAGCAATGTAATAGATGTAATAACAAAATGATACTTTATTAATTTTAATATAAAAAGCATCATTCATTATTATTAGTATGGCTTAAAATTAAAGTATTTATACTTTTTATTTATTTAATTTTCCTCTCTCTATTTTCATTGAAAAAAAAAAGAGAGCTAAGAGCAAGCTATAACTCAGCTTACTTGTTCTTTCAAAAGCATGGCTTAAATTAAAGGTATGAATACTTTTTATTTATTTTTTTCCTCTCTATTTTCATTGAAAAAAATAAATGAAAGCTATGAACAAAAAGCTACAGCTCAGTCTAAAAAAAAAGCTACAACTCAGCATGACTTGTTCTTTCAATAGCATATGGCTAATTCATATGAAATTGTTGCGGAAGGAAAAAAAAAAGGAGAGCCCAGACTTGTCACTTTGGAAGGGCAAACTAATTGATGTTTTATTTTTTTATTTTTTTTTTTGTTAGGATTTTCTATGTAGACATTAAAATCCAAGCCAAAACTTTACTATCAAAACTCACACTTGTATCTTAATTACCTCTCTCTTCATCTTGGTCCTGATAAAGCAGAGGTTATTACTATTCTCGTGGCGGCGTCAACAGCATTGCTCCCCGTGCCTCCAAATTTTGGTGGCAGTGGGTGTTTGAAGTATGCTCCAGATCCGTCTCAACATCCACTAAACCCTCCAAAACCTTCACCACCACTGACATGGATGGCCTCCTTGCAAAATCACTCTGTAGGCACCATGCACCAATCTTCATCATCTCCATGACTTCTTCTGTATGTAACTGCATATCCTAGCTGCTTTTATCGATTATATCTGTCAGTCGGTTCTCTTCTGCCTTTCGCTTGAAAACACCAAGTAAGTGCATATCTTCCTCGGTCTGATACCGATCTACGTTTTTCCTCCCGCAAAGGATCTCTAATACCACAACCCCAAAGCTGTAGACATCCACTTTTTCTGTGATAGTGAAGCTCAGCCATTCAGGCGCCAAGTAACCAGGAGTTCCCCTCATTTTTGTTACAACTTGGCTCTTTTCCTTGTCGATGAGCTTTGACAATCCAAAATCAGCAACTTTTGCGTTGAAATCTTCACCCAAGAGGATGTTTTGGGGTTTAATGTCAAGTGGAGACTTATTTTCTTCCTGCAATCCTCGTGAAGATAGGACAGTCCCTTGGCTATGTCAAGGATAATCTTCCTTCTGTTTTCCCAACCAAGAGCAAATTCTTGGCTTCCATGGAAGATCCACTTATCCAAGGATCCATTGCACATGTACTCGTAGACTAAAAGCCTTTGAGATTTTTCTGCGCAAAATCCGATCAATCTTACTAAATTGACATGATGAATGCTACCTATTGTCTCAACTTCAGCTAAAAATGACTTCTTTACTTGACTCAACCCTTCAAGATGTTTAACTGCAACTTTGATTCCATTTCTTAAAGTTCCTTGAAAGACAGATCCAAATCCCCCTTCCCCCAGCTTGCATCTAAAGTTTTCAGTGATGGCTTTCAAGTCTTCATAGGAGAATCTAGTAGAGCATTCCCGGTATGCAATCTAGATGATCCTCCTCAGCTTCCTCAATCTCTCATCTTCCACATAAGAAAGAAAGCTCCTATCAAGATAAAGACACAAAAAAGGCTCCAACACTTGATCCGAGTATGATTCCAGCTGTCCGAGTTTTCTTATCAGTCGAAATTATCCACTTTAAGAAACAAAGTAGTAGAATGATCAGTATCCAGTGTTTCCACGTTCTGAATCGTAAAGACTTCCGACAGCAGGCAGCAATCTCCATTTGAAGGATTTGAACCATATCTAAACAGAGCAGCTTTGCACGAACAGTTGTTCAAACAAGTCTGCTTGCAAATCTCCACATTTGTAGATTCAATGTTCACTTGACAAGTGAAGTAAGTCGTGTTTTGAAGTTCAAGGAGACTATGATATTGAGAAGAGTGACAAGAAATGGGAGTGATTGTAGAGCAGCCCAAATTGGGCTGCCTTTCGTTGATGGGCCTAAAATAAATGGTTCCATTAGAAGAAGCTCCAGGACAGGTGCACTGCCCTGCTGAGCAAATACCGTATTTCCCGCATACTAAAGGGTATTGGCATTCAGTTATATCTCTGGACAAGAGATCAACCGCCTCCTGCCATGTATGTTCTTGCCACTGGTAAACCCTCAAATGACCATCAAACTCAACCTCATGTATTGAGCAGATAATACTATAGGGATTGGATCAAACAAACTAAGATTGAATTCCTTAGAGCCCCAACCATAGTTAATTGAGAGGCTTCCGTTCGTGTATTTGATGACCTCACCTTGTGAAAATTGGATCTGGTAATATTGTTGGGGAGAAGTTGGACGGTATGTGAGCAGCAGCCTGTCAGTGGTAAAGAAAAGCGAAAACAAACCTTGAGACAAATTTGATGAAGATACACTGGAGATAAGCTTCTTCCCAGGAACCAACTTCTGTTGGAGGACTAAAGAGTCAGTGGGGTGATCAAAAGACTGCCACACTATTTCCTCGTTTCGATCAATCAGAACAAGGTTTCCATTTCCAGTCAAGTTTAAGGCTGAAACAGACTTGTCGGCTGTGTCCGTAGACCAAACAAAAGTGCCATCAGCCTCTGCTAACACCAAATTCCCATCTTCGGTGAGTTGTAAAGAAGCATTAAGTCCGACTGGATGGTTTCGATTAGCAGACCACACCAGCTGTGGAGAATATACGTCTTGGAAGATAAGAATAGCAAAGAAGCATGAGTTGCCATGATCATAAAGACAATAGAAGCCATACAAAACCCACAAGGCCACCTGTTTCTCTCCAGACTTAGAAGAATGGGCTTCAAGACTGCCTGACCAATTCATATCTCCGACAGATCTCCAAGGGTGTTGGTCCATGAAGTGGAGATGCTCGCGGTACTTGGAATATTCATATTTTCTGACCCAAGAATATTTGGATATAGGGTCTCTGGGAAAGGCAAGGGCGTTGAGAAAAAGATTATGAGAAGAGCAAAAAGAAAAGCAGAACTGCAGCAAGACTTCGTCCTGCAAGGACTCATGATTTCTCCAATACAACGATGAAGGGGGAGGAAGGAAATACAGAGATGGATGAAGTCTTAAGTGTAGCGAACAGCGGTCCAGCAATTAGGCTTTTCAAGTCATACGTCCAAGTCTTCTGCATTATTCTCCAAAGTCTCAACAACCATTCTATATCCTAAAGCCCAAGCCTTTTCACCGAAAAAGAATGTGATATTAACAACTTGTCGGTAACAAGAAAAATAATCATTCATAAATAAATAAATGTTCAGTTTATCAGGTCCTAAGGGACTGTTTGGTTTTTTGAAAATTGTTTTTAAGAATAGTTTTTGAAAACACGGAATATCATTTTGGTATTCTTTGAAAATTGTTCTTGTTTTATGAATTTAGTGTTTTCTTTATTCTTTGTGTTTTTCAAAAAAAAAAAAAGTAGGAAACCAAAAATGTTTGTCTTGTTTTCCTTTTTTCTACTTGTTTTTTTAGAACTTCTTAATACTAGAATTATTTTGTAAAAACAAAGTATTTATTAATCTCAAAAACAATTGATCAATAATCAAAGAACCAAATAAATACATTATAAAATAATAACTTTTATTGAAATAATGAAGCATATAAATTCCTACTAGATAGAAAACATACCTGTTATGGATCCGGAATTATTGGTCATCATTTGTCTCCCAAACCTATAGGAGGGCAAGATCAAAGAGAAAGATGCAAGGGTTGAAGATGGATTTTTCCTTCCCCCCAAAGTGTATTCTACCAAACCCTTATTAAATTCTATGGCTCTATTTACTTATATGAGCACAAGGGAACAATTAGGCTTTGATCTAATGGGCTTACCAAAGCAAGGGAAAAGACAAAATCATGGGCTCATAGCCAGTTAATATTAAACCATCCCATAAATGGCCCATAATTAACATGCACAATTAGACAATTAAAATTGTAAATCTCAGTCCATAATTAAATCATTCTCCCACTTTGACGGCATAATCATAACTCAAATGTTTTCTTAATAGATTTACAGTGTCATAATCAATCATATAGAATTAATGCACCAAGAATATATATATCGTATATAATCAGGCGCTACAAATCAAAATCATAACTCAAATGCTTCAATAAGAGACAAACATAGCCATAACCAATCATATACAATTAATACACCGTGAGGATGCATAAATCGTACATAATTAGGCACTACTGATCTAAAAGCAATTCCAATGACAAAAGTATCGATTCAATAGAAAGAAAAACATCATTCTATCATTCATGGTCAAAATGATACAAAATCATAAGATAATGACAAATGTCAAAATGTGCATGTAATAATGAAAAACATGAGCTTTCCTTACAAAATACATGAAGGCACAACTCAGCTAAGGCTTATTTCGGCAGGAGTTCTTGCTCCAGTATCATCCCTCCATGTCATTAAATAAAACCTCAATAACAAAAAATTAGGCTCTAATGGAGGTGGCATCAGAAGTGGTAAAATGTCATCCCGGGTTTTGAGGTGGCATATTTGGCAACTTTGGAGAGAGAATGGAGAAGTTGCAAAATAGCGGTTGGTGGCTATTGTTCCTCTCAACGGCTATATTACATCTCATATTTGGCAAGTTTAATATATTTTTAATAAGAAACAATGAATTATTATAATGGTACTCCATTTTGGCACCTACCATTGGAGTAAAAACATTATTCAAGGATGCCAAAACATTGTTTAGAGTTGCAAAATGGCACTTGGCACCCCATTTTTGACAACTCCCATTGGAGTTGTTCTAAAACAACGAGTCGAGACTCCTAACAATCTCATGTTGGTAGCGTGTTAAAAATACGCCATAATAGATGGCAATGAGTATGAAAAAAATAAATTAAAGCTTAGGATATGTGTATGACAACAAAATAAATAAAAAAACAAATTAAAATCTAAATCTATGTGGAATGACTACTTTATTAAAAAAGAAAGTGTCTAAGAGAGAGGTGTACATGTGTGATTTCAAACCAAGAATAACAAAAAAATTAGCCTCGTAGCTCAAAGAAAAGTGACTAGAAGAGAAAAAGTTTGAGAGAAAAATGGGCTAAAGTTTATGTGGGTGTGCTGCTTTTTAGTCTACTAATTATTTAAGATAGTTTGAAACTCAAATAGTAAACTCATCGGTATCTTAAATTTTTTAATAAAAATTGGTCTATTATGCCATCACTAAAATTTTCTTCTCATAAATGGATTTTTATAATTTTCTATCTAGAGAAACGAAAGTCAAAATTGTGAACCCATAAACCTACTGATATGTACCATAGATATCTATATATATTTATTTATTGACCCTGTTGTTGTTTTTTACACATAATTGTATTTTTATAAATATTTTCATTAGATAAATGAAGTTCAAAAAGTGAAAATTTGTATTGATTTAAAATAAGTTGGAACTCAATATATATATATATATATATTCTAAATGAAGTTTTTTTTTTTTTTTGAAAGTATATACCGAAATGAGTTAGATAGAATTAATCATTAAATTATTTAATAACTCTTTTATTTTTAAAAATAATGTAATCAAATTCATATTAAATCAAAAGAATTTAAAATGTTATATTTATAATTAAACACTAAGGGGTGTGTATTGGATTATGACTTTTAAATAAATTTACCAGAAGACTTTTTTAAGTGGATGACTTTTATGAACTTTGATAGATTTTTAAAAGACTTTTGTAGTGTTTTGTGGAGTTGTAAATTTATGGATAAATTTGTAGACTTTTATTTTAAAAGACTTTTATAAACTTTGATATATTGATAGATTTTTACTAACTTTCAATAACTATAATAAATTTATATTCTAAAAAAATAAATAAAAGTAAAATATTTTAATTAAATAATTTCGTTCAACAAATTATCAAAGTTATTTAAAATAATGTCTCTAAATTTAAAAAAGAAATCTTATATTCAGTATTCTCCATATGTTCCAGACACTCTCCACAATCAGTAGTTATAATAACTCTTCGCTCATTAACAATATCTCTTTGTTGCCCATGGGTCTCAACAAATGGTTCAAAGCCCTCTTCTTGAATTGTTAGTACATGTAAAGACAATGAAATTTTGCTATCATTTTCCACTAGTATATAACAATCTTTCCAATGGGTTAAAATAAATAAATTTTTATAACTTCTTTTGTCTCAAATTTTCATCAATTTTCATCTAATGCACTTAAAACTAAATTTTAATTTATTTGTTTCATCTCAAATCTTCCAATTCCATCAATAACTTCTACGAGCTTTATTTATTTCCAAGAATTACACATTTCTCAATTTTTGTTTCCATATCTAAATACTCAAATTTGAAATTTATCAATTTTCAAAATTCCCTAATTCTCTAAATTTATCAATTTTCAAAATTAATCCATTTTCTAACTGTCTCAATTTCCAATTTCTTGATATTCCCCATTTAACTTCTAGAATTTTCTAATTTCTAACATCTTCAAATTACCATAAGTTTTCAATGTTTAGAACTTCCCGATTTCTAGAATCTCTCAATTTCTAGAATCTTCAATCCTTCCAAAAATTTCCAATACTTGTGATTCTAGTAGTTCTCAATATTTAAGAATATAAAATAAAGTGTTTTAAGAAAATTTTAATCATTTATAATATTATTTTCACTTGTTATTTAAAAAAAAATAAGTATGTAAATATTTAAAATGATTAAAAATAAATAACTATGCATAAAATTAATTTTTTAAATATAATAAAATTTTAAAATTAGTTTTAAAACATTCTTCATTTTCTACTGTTGTTATTTTTTAAAATAATATAGAATAGTATTTAAAATTTATTTATATAAATTATTTTTGCGATTTTTTCAAATTTGTTAAACATTTAAAAAAATTTAGAAACATAATTTGTTACCCACTCAATTTTTCTCTATTAAAACAAAAAAACAAAAACTTGTTACTAAAAAAATGATGTTTAAAACTATTTCCCAAGCATAATTTATTTTATTTTGAAACACATTTTAAAATATAATTCATCGGATAGTTATTGAAAAATAATTTTTAAAGGAGTTATTGAAATAATTATCAAACCATCATCTAGCTTTTCCTTTAAAAATTATTTGAGAAATTGGAATATATTCTACAATTATTCATCGTGTTTTTCAAATAGTTTTTCAAAATAATATTTATCTATGATCATATTTTGTTTGTTTATCATTCTCAATTGTTATATAAATTTTAACATAATTATAAAAAGCATCATTAAAGGAATAAAAATATGTTCTAAGAAATCATAAATTCTCCAAACAAGTTACTAATTTAATTTTCCCAAAAAGTCATCATGTTAAATTTCTTAACAAATATAAACTATCATCAATTTTGTAAGCCTAGTCTTTCCTCGTCACATTAACTGTCTTTTATAAGATTTTCTTGATCTCCCTATTCAACACCTCAGCTTGCCCATTGCTTTGGGGGTGGTATGCAAGTGACACCCGATGCTTCACCCGTGTGGCTGGATCGATGCAAACAACATTGCAATGGGGCCTTCATCACGCACAATTACCGGTCAAGGAGTCTCGAACCTTGAAAGATGTTACTCTTTGTAAAGCATTAGGACCATACAGCATCACAAGTAATGGTTGGAATGGATTCCACCCACTTAGACATGTAGTCCATTGCCAAAAGTATGTACTTATTCCCATAGGACGATGGAACAGACCCATAAAGTCAATGCCCCAGACATAAAAAATTTCTACTGCTAGAATATTCGTCAATGGCATTTCATTTCATCGTCCAATGTTCTTGGTCCTTTGACATTGATCACAAGACTTTGCAAACAAGTGTGCATCTTTGAATATCGATGTGATAAAAACCCGATTGATACCTTGGCGACGTTTCTATCCATTAAGAATATTTTACACTCTAAAGAGTGGTAGTGCGTCTCGAAAACTCACTATCGAATTTCGGTAAAAATACTGGACTACCCTCCGAGGCAAATTGCTGGATAACTCTCCGAAACAGTCATGGTCCTCATTCGAAGTAATCTATTAGACGTCCCTCCAGGGCAATTCTTCAAAAAATCTTCCGTCGAAATTCTTTTCACAAACATTTTCATTTTTGTTTCATTTCATGTCATGCACTCACTCCTAATATTCTAGGGTGCCTAGTAGATATGGATACATGATGCCAATCCAACACATTCCAGCACTAATATATTCCACATGCATATATATTAACATAGATTAAATCCACATGTATGTTATGCATTCACACAATCAATTACACCAAAATTAGCTCACATGGGCTAATTAACAAACGAGCAATTCATTTGGAATCTTTCTGACCAAACACGTTTCACACCAAAAATTTCGTGTCACTATTCATGTGAACAGTGAAACCCTCGGGTTACTGTGCACGACCACACAAATAGGAATTTTCTCCACTCGGTTCAAAGCTTTTAAGACCGAATTTACGACTAAAACAAGCCTCAGAACATTCCAAACCATTTACATAGCTCTTAGCCAAAGATTAATGCAAGTAGGAAAAAAGATACCTACCTCTTGCCAGGTTGTCGGAACTCCATGAATCGGTGTGCCACCGCGTAGCCCTCGTAGTGTAGAACAACTTTACTTTTTACTCCGTCGAGAACCAACCGTCCGATCGACCGGAAATCTGAAGAGAAGGTGCTCTCTCTCTCTAAAACTCAAAATGCCTAGCCACTGCCGTTTCTTGTTCCAGCTACTGCCCATTTTGTCTTCAAAAATGGAGAAGATAATACTATTCACGTTTTTGTCTTATTATCATTAAACTTTCATTTAATTCTCATCATGTCCCTAAGTCTTGGATTTTTTACACTTTGCACAATCTCGGCCATCCATTTCATCATCTCTCTAATCTTGAAACATGTGTCATAAGAGTACATGTAGTAGGTGAATTTTTTCACATCACATGTCTCTTAAACCCATTTTCTGACACAGGCACTGATTGCCTTGAAAAACGTGAAATTTATTTGTCTCGAATTTGACAAAATTGGCGATGGTAGCTAGATTTCCACTGAGATATCCAACGGTGAAATCTGTTTCATCATCCAAGATCTAGAAAAATTTCGAGTTTTTACCGAAATGACCATTTTTGTCCTTTTTCAGAAAAATTGGAATTTTCTCGGGTCTTACAGTACAAGTAACAAAAGTGGATTTTCATTAAGTCTAGATATCATTCCCACAAGGATTGAGTATGAATCAGAAAATCAACTACCCCAACTACTCAAGATCCTTACTATTTGAACTTCAATATTAAGATGATTTAGAAAAAACGAATGAAATAATGCTAAAGTAATTCACTAGTGTACATAAAATATTAATAAGAATAGAGTTGAGAGTTAACTGAGTGAGGCAACACTAGAACATAGATCAATGAATAATTTGTCAATTTTTGCATCATTTTGAATCTTAGCTAAGTCATAAGTTGAAAAGCTGAATTTGTCAAAGAAGCATTGTGGTATGGTTTGGATTTCTCCCTTAACCATACCTTTCACTAATTAGAGATTCATGTTCATTTCTGATACATGAATTTAATCAGCTAATTGTAAGACATTACCTTCTTTCTAAGATTTAAGTATTTTTTTATTTTTAGTACTTCATACCTAGATCTTAGGACTGGAGAATTCTTACCCCCATAGACAGGATATTGCAAGCCTTCTCCAATTTGATTGACACCTCATCCGTCATTTCGATGAAGAACTGCATCTCTTTGATTAGATCTTTGCTGCTCACGGGATCAAGAAATTAGTTCATTTGAAAGAGGAGGAACCTTCGAGTGAATAAATTGATACTTCATTCAACTATCCTCACACCATGAGTAAGTTAGTGATCTTTCAAAGTTCTTCAATTCCTTAGTATTAGTCTACCATACCCACAAAGAACTACTCTATACTCTCAGGATTCTCCATAGTCGACCATACCCACAGGAATGTCTTGTGTCGCAACACCAAATTTGTTTTACCTTGAGTTCTTTTCCTCCACTTTACTAAGGCTGTGGCGACAAACATTTTTATTTTCAGCTTGTCTATTCTGTCGCGACATAGTTTTCTTTGTCGCGACAGGATTTGTTTGGTTTCTTCACAATTTTTGTCGCGACATAATTTTTTTTTGTCGCAACAGGAGTTCTTTTCTGGTCCTTGTTGCTATCTAAGTTGTTTGTTGCGACAGACTTGACTTGGCTCATCTCAGTTCTCATCCAATTTATGTTGCTATAGAATTTTCTTCTGTCGCAACAAAATTCTATCACTCTCTAGCTTTTATTGTTGCGACAAAGATTTTGCCTTCAATTATTTACTATGTCACAGCATGAATTTCTTTGTCGTCATTCCTCTTGTGTTTCTCTTCAACTTCTTGTTGCGACATAGAATTCACCTCCCTCATGTTTTTGTTTGTCATAGCGAAATAATCTTTAATCGTGACTTGGGTCGTTGCTCCGCCTTCAGCGAACTCACAGATGTTATGTCGCGATAGGATTTTCTTTGTTGCAACAGACTTTTCTTACTTGAGTTGGTTCCATGCTGAAAACTTTGTCGCAACATAAAAACACTTGTCTCAGCTGACTTGTGTTGTATTCTTGCCATTTCTCTGCTCCTTTGGCGGAGCTATCTCTTTTTATTTGCGACGGAGTTCATCTATTAAATCTTCAACCTTTTTGTGTTGCGAGGAGGAAGGATTGTCACAACAAAGGTTTCCTTTTGCCATTCGCTGATCATTGTCGTAAGCGAGTTAAGGTGTTGCAACGATCTTCTTTTCATTCTTCTTTAATATGCGACCGGCGATACGGAAAAAAAAATACAAATTTTTTCGAAAAAATGGTAAAATGGTAATTTTGCTGCTTTGAGAAAATATGGAAAATTTCTAGATCTCGGATGATAAAACAGACATCGGCGTTGGAATCATCTCGCTAAATCTAACTACCCTGTCAAATTTTGTCGAATTCCAAGACAATCGGAATTTCACGTTTTTTGAGGCACAGGGTGTCGGGTGACACTTGGCATGATGCCAAATGGCACCATGAGCTAGTGCCACATGGCACCATGGAGGATCACCACATTAGTGGTGTAGGAGAAGACACCCAAGGGCCTCAAGCATGTGACCCTTGTCACGTGCATGTCTTTCCCTGTGGTAACAAGTGTCACAAGGAGGAGAAGTCAAGGAAGGTGGAAGGCTTCCTCCCATACCAAATTAAGAACAATTCATGGGATAGAGAGGAGAGGAGGAGAGTGGAAAGGGAAAGAAGTAAAAGAAAATAAAACTAAGGAGAAAATCCGCACGTGTAAACGGATGAAAAGAAAAAGAAAATAAAATAAAAAGTTGTTCAATTTGTTTTACGATGTTCAAATCGTCAAAGGATTCGTGGCAGAAATTGGATTGCTTTACCTTAGCGAGGCTATATCTTGAATCTTTGAAATAATGTGATTTCGCCAAGGTTGGGTTTCCATAAACCCAGCTTCGGCATTCCGAGGAATCGCGCTCACAGAAGTAGGGTTTTTTCTCCTGGTTCCATTTCTTGTCTAAGAGCCATTAAATGGCTAGTCTTTGGTTTTGGTTCCGGGACTGCTGTCCGGAATTGGAAAAAAAATTAGTAAGGTTCTAGTGGAATAGATTAAATAGGTTGCGTGTTATTTCCATTTAGAGCCCGATTAGTGGAAATTTGTGTTGTTGTATTGTGTTGTATGATTATGTTGTTTCTAGTACAAACCTGACTAAATCTCCATGGGACAGTGTAGTCCAGGTTGGGATTGAGTATCTTGGACTCTGTTGTTCATAGTGTAGTCCAGGTTAGGACCGAGTAATTGGATTGTGTTGCTCCACGGTGGATTGATTTTGTTCACCCAGTGATTCGCTGAAATTGAAGCGCAAAATTTATGATGGCAGCAATAGTAAAGACTCTGAAATTTAGCGAGTGCGAAATTTCGCAAAGGGATGTGTTAAGTTTTATTTCCGACTTAGGATAGCCATAACTTTCTCGTCGAACTCAGTTTAGATGATGTGGACTATGGAAAGCCCATTGGGTCAAGAATCTAGCCTTGTGCCATGGAGGGCAATTGGTGTTCACAACTACGAAGAGTTGATGTTGCCATAAGTATTTTAAAGTTATGATTGTGTTGATCACGAGAGATTCGTGGTAGCCTTGGCCATTACATGGCATAGCGCAAACTATATTAGCGTGCATAGTATGCCATGTCTTAGCCTAGGAAATGGGTGTGTCATTACTGGCTAAGTAGTGATTAAAAGTCATGAATGGTCGAATTATGGATTCGACTCACAACCATGGGTTGAAGTCGGGTGTGTTGAAATTTATTTACGAATGATGCGGGACTAGGTTTAAAGGTCAGTTTTAGTTTTGGAATGGTTAGTCTTAGGACTAGGTAAGGTGTCCTAATGTCAGGGGCCGCTCGGGGCTCGAGACAAAGAGAGGCGGAGTTGTTGGTGAAAGGTCGAAGGATATCCGGGATGACCATCAGGAGAGTCAGTGACCAGGCCCGGTCGATTGGTCCATTGTTACAAGAAGGCTTGGGTGCTACGGTATCCAATCGTATGACTGATCGGACGACCATCGAGAAATCGATCGGTTCAGTAGAGCGATTATCTTCTGTGATATGTTGAGGTCCAATTTGGGCGGCTGGTTTGTAATGTTTTAGGTCACTCTAGGCTACTGTTGTACTTGTTTAAGACTTTACCTTAGCCTTTGTATATGGTTGATTGTTATGGAATCCTTGGTTAAGAGGTGTCATGTTGACTTACAATGTGATTATTCACCATATTGGTTTGTAATGTGTTTGCTAGTGAACATGGCCAGCACATGGCATGTTATAGGCTATCCTAGGGGCATGACGTGCCATGGTTAGCCTAAGGATAAAGGTAAGCCATTAGTTAGCTAAGTATCGACATGGTTGCAATGGTAATACATGTGTCCTATTGTATTAACATTAGTTGTTAAGCTAAGATGATTGCCGCGAGTTGATTGATGTATGGAACTCGCAACCGTAGTTATAGTATCCGCAAGGTGCATAGTATTGCATGGTGGTTACTACATTAATATATTCTATGTTTGATATATTGACATGTTTATGATTTATGGCAAGGGTTTTGTATTAGACATGAATTGTCCGCAAGTACCGCGATGTAGTGTATGGTATTAAGATGTTCTTGTAGTAATCATTGTACATAGGACATGACATACAGTGCAATGGCATAATTACATTGCATTGATTCACGATCATTGCATGACATGGGTGTGTGTGCATGGGTGTGGTCATCCATCATCATTGTTGATGAATGGGTAGTTAGCTCGTACTTTGGACAAAATCAATAAATGTCTCGGTTTAAAGCATAAAAATAAATATAAATAATGTGTGTTGAAGCGAAGCAAGAAGGGGACAGAGTAGCTTATGTGAGTGAAAACTGGAACATGAACACTTGTAAGAGGCCGCGTGTGATCGAAAAGTTTGTTGCTAAGAGGCACAGTGTATTTATCTTCAGAACATGGAGTGTAAAAAGGAGACCCGCCCAGTGTGATCCGAAAAACTTCCTATTTACTGAAGACACACAGTCATGGTTATCACTTAAACTTCGGGTTGTGTGATAGGAGTCGGAATTGACTCGGGATTGGTTGCCCATTGGCACTTGCATTGGGTAATGGAGTCAGTGAGTGACTAAGGATATGGGCATGATGACGACATATGACATTCATGTAGACATTTTTCTTGGATAGGGTGTGAGCGTAAATAAATTGCGTATGCGCTTAAGGTGGGAGTAGCCATTGCGAGGGGATTATCACTATTGGTTTTCTGCCCCATCATAGGACTCCCCGCTCAGAGTACAGATCCGATTGGAGCGGGTGAGACCGCATCACGGAACCTGCATATGGGATGAGAAGTCGGATGCTGGCGGCTTCATTTGTTTTGATGTAACTCTTGTGAGCAAACTTTATTACATGTATACGTATTTTTTGTATAAAGCGGATTGTACTCTTTGTTTGTTGATCAAATAGTCTATTGTGTTTTATGTTACATGTCTGCCTAGGCCAGAAGGATAGGCACATGTTTATATAATTACAGGTTACGCTCTCTGACATGGGACGTAGTAATCTGGATATCGGGTTACTTGGGTGTCCAATAGGATTATTCCGCAGGTTATTGAGGTTGTCAATGAGACAAGAATTAGAGATTGTCACAACAGTAACCAAATTAATATGACAACTACTAAATAGTAGCTAAATGAAGTAGCTATTTAGCTACTACCAACAATGTATTAACCATGGCTACTACATAGCTGCTACTTAGTAGCTACGGTTTTGGCTTGGTAATATTTCAGCCTGAAATGTCTCTTGCCTTAGTAGCTATCTAGCTCTAACATCAATGCAGCGGTTATATAGTAGCCATTTAGCGATTTAAACAACTGTAGTAGCTATATAGTAGCTCTTTAGCTACTACTTAGTAGCTAAATTAGTATGTTAGGTATTAAGTAGTAGCTATATAGTAGCTATTTAGCTACTACCAACAATGTAGTAGCTATTCAGCTACTACATAGTTACTACTTAGTAGCTACAGTTTTTGACTTGTTAGTGTTTTAGCTTCTAAATAGTAGCTATGTAGTAGCTATTTAGTGACTTACAACAATTCAGTAGCTACATAGCTACTACTTAATAGCCAAATTGGTATGTTAGCTACTAAATAGTAGTTATTTAGCTACTACCAACAATATAGTAGCTATGTAACTACTACATAGCTACTACTTAGTAGCCAAGGTTTTGGCTTAGTAGTATTTTAGCTTGTAAATAGTAGCTATGTAGTAGCTATTTAGCGACTAACATCAATTTATTAGCTATACAATAGCTATTTAGCTACTATTTTGCTACTACTATTAGTAGCTAACATTAATGAAACCGCACTTTTTTGTTACTTTATAGTATGGCTCTTTAGTAGCTAAGCTAAAACACCTTTTATGCTAGCAGCTATGTAGTAGTTAAATAGCTGCTAAGTAGCGATATTAGCTAATTTTAGTAGCTATTTCGAGGATTTTCTATTAGTATAACGTCGGCCAATGGTGAAACACACATGTGGTTTAAAATTTAAACGCCCCCTTAAATTTTACTTTAATATTCAAACTCATAAATTTTATCTTTGGGCTCTTAAATTTTGCCTCAAGAACTCTTAAAATGATATCTGGCTCATAAAATTTGCCTTAAGATGCTGGATAACACATCTAAAATATTTTCTTCTATTTTTATATTTTGTTAATTAACTATAGGATATTCTTTAAAAACTATAAGATATTTTATATTATTGAATGCATTTAATTGTATAATTTTACTTTTAATTTTTTTTATATTTATCTTTTTACCTTCATTTAATTTTCTATATTATTGAAGTATAAAAAATGTGAATTTCTTTTCAAAAAGTTACTTAACTATCTAATAATAATACTAATAATAATAATAATAATAATAGCAAGTTTTCTTTATAACTTTAAAATTAATTTAATAAAATCAATTATTAATGATGATGCCTTTTTCAAATAGGAGGCTAGTGGAGCGTGTGGGGGTCGTGGTACGGACTGGATCGTTTGTGGGCCCCTAGGATCGGCGCTTAGTTGGCTAGGTTGAGGTAGGATCGTGTGGAGGGTCTGTTGAAGTCAGCGGGCTCCGGCGTGGCACTCCTGCGCAAGAACAAAGAGAAAGGGGTTCGGCCCGGTGTGCCGTGGCGCCGATGCTTCGTCGATTCCTTTCTGAGAGAAAAGAGAAGCTGCTTAGAAGGCGAATGCGTTTAACGTGATAGAATTGGCGTACCTTTCACCGCTGGGGTGGCCATGTATTTATAGTAGATCGTAAATAATTGGATGGTAGATTGAGTCCTTCCATTGGGCGGGATAATTCTTATTTTAGTCCATATCGGATTTAGTACGAGGATGATATAGAAGGGTGCATTTATTTGAGATAATCCTCCTTCCTTATTAGGGAGATCAGTGCGATGATCTGTTATTGTTTTCCTTCCTTATTAGTAGATTTGGTCGGGTCCCCGGCCTGATAATATATGGTTAAAGTTGTCATTTCCCATCTCTAGGAGACTTGCCATAGCAGTGGCCTTTGGGCGAATGGTTGACCTCTCTTAAGGTTGGCCAATTTGGAATGCTGGTGTAGAAAGGCCTGAATGCTTCCTTGGGCAGGCCTCTCCTTTGGAATTCAACTAGTGGGCCTTCGTGTTTCGCTGGGCTGGCCTCTTTCTTGAGCCTGGTGCGTGGGCTTGCGAGCCTTATTTTTCAAACCCCATCAGTTGCCCGAAGCCCTTTAGTATTAGGTGGCGTGGGCAGGCGTAATTCTTTTCGTATCGGTTCTGTTTCACGATACCTGCGCGAGGTACAGGTTCAGTTAAGACACTTGTAAGTAAGTCGTATGTCTTGTCTTGAGCTCTTTCAGAGTTTCAGCGCTCGTTTTCTCCCACTCCTTCGGTTCCTTGTTTCTTTTGTGGATATCTTTTAGGCGTCACCTGCATACGCTCCGGGACCCTTTCTTTCTTAGCCCATACATCGCGCCTTTTTGTGCGGCACTTTCTCACATGTATTACCGGTCGATTGTATGCGTCGTTTTGGATTTCTTTTTCGATTAGTGCAATGAAAGCGTTAGGGTTTAATCGATTGGCTCTTGTTTAACATCTCTGCACCGTCATGGGTCGGTCAGCTCTTTTTCTTTGCGGATTAGTGGTGAATTCTCGATTCTTTGCGCCGGTATTAAATGGAGACTAGGGCGTTGCAAGTAGATTGGCTCTTGATCCAATTTCTTAGGATGCTCTGGGGCACCTCCTCTTCCACTAGACAAGGGTAAGAGGGAGAGTGAGCCCCGTTGAATATCCCAAGGGATGATTATCTCGACCTCTCCATTTGTTCGACATCTTTATACTTAGGTGGGGACCCGGCCAAGATTCGGTCCTTCATATGGGGCTACTTTACATTTGATGGTTCAGACCTCCTTTCGTGTTCGAACAGCTGGTCCCACTGATGTTTTGACTTTTCACGTGTTCTGTACACCGAAAATGGGCGTAGCTAGCCGAGTCGCCTTTGAGAATGGTCTTAGTTTTTCCTTTTGCACCCACTTCATAAAGGGGTTTTGCAACATTCGTATACGCCTTGACTCGCGCCACGGTTGGGGTATTCTGGTCGGCCTATTTGTCTTCTTTAGGGATACGGGACTCAGTGTTCCCAGTGTAGCATTGCTTCTTTATCTTTTTACTCCGAAGGACACCACCGAGGGCTTCCTTTATTTTTCTAGGCGCTCTTTGGTTCTCCTCACAGTAATTTCGATCTCCTTCTTCTCACCAGGTCATGGAAGGGTCGCTACACTTTTTGTTAGTGGTCGAGGTTGAGGGTATGACCTTCTCAAATGAAAGATGACACGCTAGGCGTTCGATGGCTTGGACCACCTGAGAATCTCCCGTAAGTGTACATGTCGTTTTGGACATGACATGCGGGTTGTCGATGTTATTTACGATTACGTGTCCTTGTAACTTTCCGGTGCTCGGATTGATCTCGGCGCTAAAGATAATGGCCCTTGCGCTGAGATTAGCTTAATGTTCGCTACATGCCAGACTAGTCGTGGACATTGCTGGTCCCTCGGAATTGGAAACTGCTCGCCTGCTTCTTTGACCCTGCCTCTCGCTTTAGAGAAATCTCTCGCCCCGGGGCCTTAGCAGCCCTCCCACCCGGGAAGTTTTAGCTCAGTGGAAACCTTGTCCGGAAGCCCAGTGTGAAGCGGAAAATCGGGGTTGTGATAAAGATAGGCGACTTTGGCCAAGGTTCCAAAATTGGGAGTATCCTCGTCTTCGGTACATTCTTGCTTTCGAGATTCGAGTGGGTGCGGTTACTGCTGACGGGGGGCTCCTATAGTTTGAGGCTCGCGGCCGCTTCAGCGTCTGTTGCGAAGGCGAAAAACCTCTTGGGTGAATCCGTCGAGCAGCCGTTGGTGGTTGCGCCCATCACTGTCTGGAGTCCGCCGACGGAGAGCGTCAGGTCGCCCCCTCGCCGGGCGGAAGGGTTGAAGAAGAAGGCTCCGGAATCAAAAACCAGTGAGGATGGGGACTCCTTGCTTCTTAATGCAGGCTCGCGGCAAAGTGCCATTATCGTCCATCCTCGAGGATTACGATCTTGGGGTGGTGCTTTGTTGACGGGCTCGGCTACGTCTCTTGAGGTGTTGCTGGTAGTTCACGTGTCTAGATTTGCGTCTATCTTCAGGTACTACAATCTCGGCGTGGGATGTTGACTCCATGTTTGATGTGCAGGTAGCCACTCATTTGAAGGGTTTGGCTGATTGATGTTGACTCCATGTTAGCTGTCGACGAGATCTCTGTTAGCTCGAGAGGGGCCAGAGATTATCGGAAGATTGAGACACCAAGCTAGCGCTCAGTGGGCTTCTCGGTGGCTCGCTTTTCGGCGAGCGATTAAGCCTTATGCGGACAGACTTCAACCCGATCTTCCCGGTGAGGAGCGGAGGAATCTTTTTCTACAAATTATTCTTAAGATCAAGATTACTCCTACGGGGCCAGAGCTTCCCCTCTTCTCGTCTGTCCCTCTCTTTGGCGGCAAATCCTTGCCCTTTCGTCTACTTAATTTTGACTTTCATACTTTCCTTCTCTGTGTATACTTGTTTTTTTTTTTGTTGGTCTTGGGACCGTGACATGTGTGGCCCTCCACTTCAATAATCTTATTCATTCATTTTATATATATATATATATATTGTTTGTGTCTCTACCGGTGCATTCCACACCGCTTTCCTTTGAACAGTCTGAATTAGAGTTTGGGTTGAGCAAACAAGCTCGTCAGACGCTAGTCGCTAAAGGGCTGCGTGGGCTATCCGCAAGTCGGCTGACGAGCTCTTGTACCGCATGGTGTGTGTAAAGTGGTAAGGTCGTCAAATGGCGTGTAGAAGCCGTCTGGCGACTTGCCAGTGGCGGCATTCATGAGGTACGCATGACTTGCTTTTGATGGAGCTCGTCGATTCAAGGCTGCTGACCTTGTGGGCTGGTTTGCCTGAATTGACTTGATTCCTTGGGTTGCTTGCCTGGCTCTGGCAGGCGGGAGGTCGTAAGGCGAATGGGTGGGTGGGGCTCGTCCATGTGATCCCCGAGGAGGAAGGCTCGTGGGTGGATAGGTCGGGTAGGGGTGGTCCAGTGAGGCCCGGGAAGAGCTCGTCAAAGTAAATAGTTGAGGCGGAGCTCGTCAGGGGTGGATTTGAGGAGGAAGGAGCTCGTCGGGAGTGGATAGTTGGGCCCAGGGCTCGTCGAGTGAACTAGGGAGGAAGAGCTCCGTCAATGTGAGATTGCTAAGTAGACCAGTCTGCAGTGGCCCGGGTGGAAGGCTCGTCAATGTCTGAGATAGTTGGTGGAGCTCGTCCGAGGTAATGACCCGAGGGAAGAGCCATCGGAGTGAATGGATTGGGGCGAGGCTCGTTCGTGTGAAATGAGGGAAGAGCTCGTCAATGCGAATAGTTGAGTAGAGCTCGTCCGTGTGAACTGAGGGGAAGAGCTCGTCAATCTGAGATGGTTCCCAAGTGGGGCTCGTCGTGTGGTGGGGAAGGCTCGTCTGATATGAATGGTTAGTGGGGCTCGTCGGGTGGCCAGACCCCGAGGAAGGCTCGTCGGGGAATGAATAGTTGTGCGGGAAGCAAGTCCGTGTGAATTGGGGAAGAGCTCGTCAATCGAATGGTTGGGTAGAGCTCGTCCGTGTGGTACGGGGAAGAGCTCGTCGGTGGATGGTTGTGCCAAAGCTCATCCATGTGAGATTGAGGGGAAGAGCTCGTCGGCCCAGATCGTTGGGGCGGGAGGCTCGTTCGTGTGAACTGAGGGGAAGAGCTCGTCAATGCGAATAGTTGAGTAGAGCTCGTCCGTGTGAACATACGAATAGTTGAGTAGAGCTCGTGCGTGCGAGGCGGGAAGAGCTCGTCGATATGAATGGATTGAGTGGAGCTCGTCGGGTGTGAGGCGGGGAAGGCTCGTCGAGGTGAATAGTTGTCTGAGGCTCGTCCGTGTGAGGCGGGGAAGGCTCGTCGGAATGACCAGGTTGTCTGCGGAAGCTCGTCCGTGTGAGGCGAGGGGAAGAGCTCATCAATGGAAATCGTTGATTGAGGCTCGGTAGTGTGGCGGGAAGGCTCGTCAATATGAATGGTTGTGTAGAGCTCGTCCATGTGAACTGAGGGGAAGAGCTCGTCAGACTGAATAGTTGGGTAAAAGCTCGTCCTTGTGATCTAAGAGGAAGAGCTCGTCAGAGTGAATAGTAGAGCTCGTCCGAGTGAACTGAGAGGAAGAGCTCCTTCAGTGGCGGTAGATCTGGCGTTGTGGCCTTGGTGGCGTTCGGCCGAATGCGATGTGGTCAGTGGCAATGTAACTGGTGGTCGACTCTGATGAGCATGGCACGTCTGCGGATCAAAGTGAGCTGTCGTGGTGGCGTTCCGGCCGGTGGCGATGTAAGCGTGGCGTGGCACAGGCTAGTCGGCTCACGAGGGCGGCGTGGCTGTCTTGAGTAGGTGGAAGCTGCGTCGATGGTGGCGTTGACCGAGTGGCGATATAGCCAGGAGGTGGCAGTGTGGCTGGTACGGTCGACTCTTGAGCGGCGTGGCTGTGCGAGGAGTAGGTGGGCTCGTCGATGGTGGGCGTTCAGCGGGTGGGCGATGAGGTGGCAATGTAGCTGGTGAGTGCATTTGCGAGGCGGGCGGTGGCTGTCTTGAGATTAGGTGAGCTCGTCGATGGTGGCGTTCGGCCAGTGGCAATGTAGCGGTGGCAATGGCACAGGCTGAAGGTGGGCTCCTGAGGGCGGCGTGGCCTTTCTGCAGTCGGTGGGCGGCTCGTCGATGGTGGCGTTCTAGCGGAGTGGCGATGTGGCAGAGGTGGCAATGTAGCTGGTGGTTTGACTCACGAGGCGACGTGGCTTGTGCGGGTAAGGTGAGGCTCGTCGATGGTGGCGTTCGGTAGAGGTACGGCAATGTAGCCAGGAGGTGGCAATGTAACTTTGGCTGGTGCTCCTGAGGCGGCATGGCTGTGCCGGAGTAGGTAAGCTCGTCAATGGTGGCGTTCGACCCGGTAAGGCGATGTAGCGGTAGCAATGCTCCAGCTTTGTTTTGGTCGACTCTGAGCGGCGTGGCTGTGCGGATGGAGTGAGCTCGTCAATGGTGGCGTTCAACCAAGTGGCGATGTAGCCCAGGTAGGTAATGTAGCTTTGGTGGTCGACTCCCGAGGCGGCGTGGCTGTCTTGAATGGGTGAGCTCGTCGATGGTGGCGTTCCTCCATAGAGCTGACTTGCACAGTGTAAGGGTTGATTCCTTAGGTTGTCACGGCTATCTTGGTGTCGAGCTTGTCAGCGTGAACTATTAAGGGGCTCGTCCTCCATGCGACTGCTGCGGGAGGGAGGCTCGTTGGATGCAATTGATGGGAAGAGCTTATCAAAGTGGGCTGTTGGCTCGAGGCGCTGGCTGGGTAGTTGAAGGTTTGATATCTTAGCTTGCCGTGTTCTTTGGTTAACTTTCAATTCTTGGAAAGAGGCGAGCGTCTTTAATGAGAATTTATGGAGAATTTGGAACGATTGCACGAACTTTCGGGTGCCTTGGCCTTCTTATAAATGGTGATGTTGCTGGCTTAAACATCCCTACGCTTTGGGCTGCGCCCTTCATGGTGGGGTGAGCGGGGATTCACATGGGATGGATGTTAGAGCTTCGTGTCTCCTGCGGGATTCCTACGAGCTTACGGATCGGCTTTTGCGGATCTCACGCTTTCCGTGGGGGTTGTGTTTTCCCTAGTGCCCCCTTTATTAAGTCATGTTATTCTAGCTTTTGGCTAGGGAATCGTCGAGAGAGACGGTCTTCTCTTGCCTTTGCTCTCTACTATTCTTTCCTTCTGCTTTTCTTTTCTCCCTTCTCTTTCTCCTTCTCCTTCTTTTTCATTTTCTTCCGCACCAAATCTTTCCATCTCTTTTTCTTCTTCTCATGCTTTTCATTCTGTCTTTCTCCTTTGTCCCTCTTTTCTTTTCTCCCTATTACATCTTTTTTTTTTTTTTTTTTTTTTTGGTGTTTTTCGAGGCGCACATCTTGAGTGCTTTTCGGATCTGTCGAGAACAACTACCCGAATGCTCTTGGATTTGTAACTGAATGTAGCTCTATTGAAATAAAGAATAACTTTTCCTTTTATGTCTACAAATCTTCTTATCGTGTCTTTTTCTGTATCTTACATGTATGAACTGTTTGAGACGTCTAAGCGAATGATCAATGAACGCTCCATTTGTCACATAAGATCCGATTACAACCTGATGCTTACTGGTAAAAAATCTTAGATTCGCGTTCCGTGTATGTACTTGCAGATTTTCCCTCTTACATTTTGAGTTCATAATTACTGATACGACGACTCGGGATATAGCGTCAGGTTCGATTTAAGGCTTCTAGTTTTTCCATCTTATTTGGATTCTTCCTTCTTTGGCCGAGAGCTTCTTTAAGACTATATCTTGGGCATGTAGCTTTTTAGGGTTGACTTTTACAGTTATAGTACCTCATTTGTTTTCCTTTGATACTCCTGCATGCGCCTTTGAACACGCTCACGGCGCTTTTCACTCCAGAAGTTCTAAGTTTAGGCCCGAAGGGCCTCGTCATTGTGCTCCTCCCGATGCTAACTCGATCTGCAGGAGAATTTATTCCGACCTCCCACGGGGCTACGCTCAGTGCGAGAGCTAGAGCGACGAAGGGGTTTCGAGTTCTTGACTTATGTGTTAATCTGTAGGCTATGAGTACCTCGGGAGAGTATTCTACCCAATTTCCTTAAGGTCTTCCAGCTTGGTCTTCAAAGGCAGTTTAAGAAGGGTTCGATAGTGACTTGACATCCATTTTATTGCAGATGTCTTTGAGGGCGAGTAATAATTTTTAATTCCGAGCTCGGCACAAAAATCTCTGAATTTAGCGTTGTCGAACTGCTTTCCGTTGTCTGATACCAGGGCTCTTGGGATGCCAAACCTACATATGATGGCTCGCCACCGCAGTACATATCTTTGCTTTATGGTGGCTAAGGCTACAAACCTGCCCGCTGTGAGTAATCCCCTTTGCGGCGATTATGAATTTAGCATCCTTTACCAATGGGCGGGGTCCCCCAATATGTCCAAACCCCATTGTTGGAAGGCCGGGGACTTGTGATCGATGTTAGGGGTTCTGCCGGGAGGCGTGAGATCTTAGGCGTGCTCTGGCGGATCGCATTTCTTATTTAGGTCGATTCTGCGTCGCATGAGTATGGTCGGTCGATGGTATCTGCCTTAAAGACTTTTCCACGCTAATGCCGGGCTCAGATATGATTTACTTGCAAACACCCTCGTGTACCTCGACACGTACTTGATGTCCTTCCGTGATGCATTTAGAAAGGATGTGAAAAATCTCTCTTGTAGAGACTTCCTTTATGATTAAGCTGAACTGGGCGGCCTCGCCCTTATTTTGGTACCTTCTTTGGCGAGATTCGTCGAGTGAGCTTAAGTCTATTATATAATTACAAATGGGGTCCATCCGACCGGTACGGACTCTCTGGAACCATGTCATGCTATAAGGATCGATAGAGTTCGCATTAAGTACTCGGCAGTGTCGACACGAGGTCTTCTTGTTTGTGGCTAACCATGGCGTACCTTTCGGGAATTCTACCGTGCAGGGACATGTTTAGCCTGAACCAGCACAAATTTCTTTAACGGATCGCGGACCTTTTGGAGGTATAGAGATCATCGTTTCACTTTTGGCTTCCGTAGGTATCTCTATTTGTCTTACCACCCAGTTTGAGATCCTTTATATACCTCTGGCCCCGGAGAATTAGGCCTCCCAACGAATGGGCGAGGTTGAGACTTGCTATCACGGCCTCATGCTCTATTCATTATTTTGAAGCATGGACCCAAATCTCAGTGCGTATTCCATTTATCCTATCCCTTCCGGTGAGGTTAAATTAGACACCCGCGCTCGGCTTCCTTGTGCATTTGAGGCTCCATCTATAGAGAGCTTCCAAATTGGGAGGTCGTTCTTTTCATGAGTGGTCTGAGCAAGTTCTGTCGGAGTGAATTCCATGACAAAGTCGGCTAGGATCTGCCCTTTTATGGCAGTTTTCGGCTTGTATCTGATGTCGAACTCGCTTAGCTCTATGGCCCATTTCGCCGATATAGGAGGCCTTTTGGTTGTGGCTCCACTTGTTTCATCGGATATTACAATGGGACTTCTGTAGACAGGCACGAAATAGGGGCGGAGCTTAGAGTTTGTGGTTACCGGCGCTAGTATTAATTCCTCCATCCTCGGGTACCCCCTCCTCATAAAGCTCCTTTGAGGCTCGAAGCGCAATAGTAGACTGGTGCTACACTCGTTCTTGTCTCGACAAGTACTCTTATTTGGTTGAGAAGTCAGGATCACGGCGTCTGAGTGGGAGACCTCCCTCAGCGGGACTTACTAGAATGGGTGGAGAGCTTCGGATGTATTTTAATATTGTAAATGTATTCGCACTTTGCATCCCATTGGAAACCTTCTTAGGGACTTTGAAGAAGAATTTGGCACTGTCACTCGCCACGGATAAATCGACTTAGGCGCGATCCACACTCCCATCGGTCAGTGAACTTCCTTTATTCCTAATGGCGGCGGCGCATGTAATCTCGCCTTTATTTTATCGGATTCGCCTCAATTCCACTGCTGGTTGACTATGAAGCCCAAAATTTCATTGGCTTGTATTTGTTTAGTAGGTTCGGCTTCATGTTGTATTCCTTAGGATGAAACGCCTACGAGAGATGACGATGTGGAGAGTGGCGTGGTGGATTTTACCTGGCATGTCGTCTACACTTATACCTCCATAAGTTAAGCTATCAAATACGGAACATTGGTTCACTAGCCTCACAGTAAGTTGCTCCAGCGTTCTTAGGTGAGCGGCATCACCACGATATGATAAGTTCCACGAACATGGCGAAGAGATCACTGCAGTCATCGGGTCCGTACTAATCACGATTGTAGCGGAAAATGCATCCATAAAGCGAAGTTCGTGGCCCGCGGTGGCATCCCGCGATGGTCGATCCTTAGCAAAGGAAGGCATCGCCGGGCATACCTTGTTTATGTCGGTGAAATCGTCTGAGTAGCCACTTGCCATTTGCTTTTTGATGAGGACAGCATTGCCCGACCACTCGGGATATTCTACCTCTCGATTACTCCTGCTTGGAAGCTTGCGATTCCTCGTTGATGGCTTTTTGCTCTGCAGTGCGAAGCTCCTCTGCGTTTTGCCAACCCGGTTTGAAGGATGGGTTGGTGTTCGGTCTGCGAGTGATTCTTTTGTAGGATGATTCCTCCGTATACTTTGTTTCCATGCAAAAAGCGTCTCTATTAATCTTAAAGCCCGAATGAGGGCGCTGAGGTCCATGCTAGTTTGGGTAGATATAGGCGAGATATTCGGGTCGTCATCCGGCGTCACAGGTTAGTTCCTCAGGGGCTCTCGGGTCGGGTGAGTATCTCGTCGCGCATGTCAAGCTCGTCTACATTCACGTTGTCAACTGCCCTTTGTTTCATGGAGGCGGTGTAGCATTCCCTGGCCACTCGTTGATCTCCTCGGACCATTCCTACACCATGTATGGTTGGAAATTTGATTATCATGCGTCTGGAGGATGCGCTTTATTGCGTTGAGAGAGAGTGCAGCGATAACATGTTATAAGCGAAGCGGGGCATCTGTCGGGAACGCTATTTGTCGTCGTCGCTGGCAAGAGGTTCGCCCGAGTGAGCACCGGTTGGAATCGAGGCCCGATGGTAATACTTTTTCTCGAGAGCCAGTAGATGCATGTTGACGGGTTCTAGCTTTTCTCTCCCAATGGCCATTTTGTCAAAGGCTGATGCGAAAATGATGTCAACGGAGCTCCCGTTATCAATTAAAACCCGGTGAACTGTTGCGTTGGCCACAATCGCGAGAACCACCAATGGGTCGTCATGGGATCTTTGGCATCCTTCAGTCTGAGTCGAGAGCGTGGTGGTGGTGTCGGTCGCGATAAATCTTTGCTTGTATTTCTCGTCACTGTGGTCGATGCTGCAATTGGGCCTTCCGAACCATAACTAGATTCTCCTCCCCTGCGAACCCTCCGAGATCAAGTGGATTTCCCAGGAGGTTCTTGGGTCTTTAGTCGTCGCTTGCCGGGGCGGCTGTTATTGAGTCGGGGGCTGAGTTACGGTCCTGGGCTGACTTTGGGCACGATTCTGGGCTTGGTTCACTGGAGATATGAAGCGTCGGAGTATCCGGCGTTGTATTAAAGTATTATATTTCTCTTTTCGGGTTGTGCATGATTGTCGGGTCACGATGCCCATAATCTCTATGGAATTCGCAATATTTAGTGTTGTCCCTTGTGGCGGGATCTAATTTCAT